>PVKM010021712.1:0-22348 GCA_004027735.1 Carollia perspicillata | reverse complement strand
CCCACACTGCACTGAGTGTTCGGCAGTTTTTGACCAAAGATGACATGACCCCCATTCCCCACTCTCCCTGTTCACACAATCTCACTCAGAGTGACTTTTTTTGTTTCCCTGGGTTGAAAAACGTCCTCAAAGGGAAATATCTTGCCAATGTGGAAGAGGTAATACAAAAACGGCAGAAGCATTAAAAGGCATCAAAATCGACAAGTTCAAAAACTGTTTTGAGCAATGGGAAAAAAATGTCTCAATAGGTGTATTGCATCAAATGAAAAGTACTTTGAAAGTGGCTGAAGTTTAAACATGTAAGAATAAATACACAGATTTTTATAAATAAATTCCAGTTTTTTTGATTCCCCCTTTATATATATGCACTCATGCACACTCATGAGTGTGCAAAAAGACACACATACACACTCACAAACACACACAGTACACCCAAAAGACAGGAGCTCAAAGATGGAATAAAGACCCACAATCTACATTAAGGGGCAAGTAGAAGGAAAGAAATAAGGCCATCTCTTCTCTTACTTTTGGTAAACTTGCTGTAGGTATTTTCTTTCTTTCTCAGGTTCATGTATGGTGACAAAGGTCTGTAGTTACCCCCTCCTTGGAGGGTCCCCTGATGGCCTAGTGCCCCAGTGCTGTGGCCACAATAAAGGAAGACATGGAGAGCTTAGATTAGGCTAAAACCACCATAAGCCTTTTGTTTCCATGCTTCTTATTGTAGCTGAAGAGTTAAAATCTAGGTCAAGTTAAGTGTGTTGACCTAGGAAGAAGGGTCTAAAGAAGGAAGCTACTCAGTTCTCCTACATTCTAGACTTTCGACTGAGGAAGGAAAGAAATCCTGAATCGATCTTATATGGCCCTTCCCTCCTCCCTGGGGTAAGGGTCTACATATATGTTTGGGACCAATCCCTATTTTTCACGAGTACTCGTTTATCTGAAGTGTCCCCGCTGCGTGTGTCCCCTTGGTGACTTAACAGAAGAAGTCTGGCGGGGACTCAGAGATGCAGGACGCAGGCCATGCCTTCCTTGGAGATTTCCTTCCCCTGTCGGTTGAAAATCCCTTTCACAGACGCTCGCTAATTGAAGAGAAGCAGTGAAAGCCGGCCGTGCATTGCTAACCACCAGGATGTTGGAAATACATTGATTTGTACTTGGCAGAGAGGAAACTGGAGAGGTAAACTTCTTTCTGGAAATAGCAATCAGCACAATGGAAAATCGGGGTCCTTCTCCAGGTCGTCAGCTTTAGGAATCCGTGCCACCAAGGGCGGGGCTGTTGTTTGCATGAATGAAAAACTTTGGGTGGACTTGAGTCACCACTCGGGCAGAGACAGCCAGGGCGAATCTCTCCTCTACAGGACAGGATGGCTGATTAGGGCAACCCTGGGAAAAAGCCTTCTGTGGAAGGCACTGCCATTTGGATGAGAATTAAGCTCTAAATTCCAACAGCTGTTGCGTTGAACAATCATTCGGTACTCTTTGAGAGGTGAGGAGACATTAACCTTGTATCCTGGCTGAATTGCATCTCATTATATTCTCCCTTCAATCTGCCCTCTCTGTCCCTAGCATGAGCAATTGGACATTATAGTTTGTTTGCTTTCCAGCCCCTGAAGTCAAAGCATTATAGTTGCCTAATATTTGTAGCATTTTAAGGTGGATTAAGTGGTGGTACACCCTAACTCATCATCCCAACAGTGTGTGTGGGAGTGTACTAATTCATTAACAGCTTTTACCTCTTGCACGATTGAGAGAAAAGGTATAAAACCCACAAAATCCCTGGAGGTTGTTTCCCGGAATTTTTTTCATTCATTCAACAAAGAGTTACCGAGTACCCACTAGCTCTATTCCAGGAAGATACAAAGATGAACAAGGCATGGCCCCTACCTTGTAGTTTGCCAGCAAGTGGAGACAAACATGTAAAGAATTAAGGGGTATCTCCAGGAAACCGTGGAAACATAGAGGAAAGTGAAATGGAATCTTCCCAACCAAACGGAAAGACTAACAGGCCAATACAGAATCCCTGGTCAATAATCACAAAACACTTATGGGCCCCAACAACCTTACTGTGACAAGATTTTTGAAGAAATTTTAGAAACTAAGCCATAATACAATCAAATGCCAGGAGGAGGAAGCTGACATCACTGATGAGAAGAGAAAGAGATCATCGTGAAAAAGAGTTCATTGAAGGGCTTGAGGGAACAGGGATATGAGCACAGGGAGAAAGAAAGGGCGGTAGGGTTAGATAAGAAGAGCATTGCATCAGGGAAACAACCAAATGAGAATCGCCAGTGGTGAACACAGTAGGAAATGGGAAAGATAGACTGAATCAGATTACAATGGTTGTTTAATGCTAGACTAAGGAATGTGACCTTTGTCATTGTAGATTTTTACAGACTTTGGGGTTTTTTTTAGAAGATTTTGTGTATTTCATTTTAGAAAGAAGGGAAGGGAGGGAGAAAGAAAGAAAGAGAAACATCAATGTGTGGTTGCCTCTTCCACACCCCCTATCTGGGGCCTGGCCTGCAACCCAAGCATGTGTCCTGACTGGGAATTGAACCGGTGACCCTTTGGCTCGCAGGCCTATGCTCAATCCACTGAGCCATACCATCAAGGGCAGATTTTTATAGTTTTGAGTAAGGGAGTGTTGTCAACTCTGGAAAGAGGTTGGATCAGATAATTTTTGTGATCTATGTATAATTTGTCAAAAAATGTGGAAGTTTTTCCTAAAGTCTGAGAATTGAGGCAGCAATACCTTATGGAAAGATAACAGCAATTCAAGTACATAAAGCTAAAAGCCAGGAAAGCATAATGATGAAGAGGGTTTGGGAATCAAACAGACTCATTATGTGACCTTTGCCAAATGACAGACTGTAAATTTCTTTGAATATCATTTTCTAATCAGTACAATGGGGATGATATAGAGCTTACCACATAGGTTGTTAAGATAATTAAATGACGCAATGCAGGCAGGAAAAAAAAAAACCTTTTGCTGGTTTTGGCACATTTAGGGCATCTAAAAAATATCAACTACTTTTGTTGTGATAATTATTGTTGCAGTGGTACCAATCCGCATTGCAGGCACAGTAATGACCCCGCAGAACGGAGGTGAAGGCAAGAGGAGGTATCAATGCGGCTGCCACAAACTCAGGTTTCAACCTAGTGTCAGGCTTCGCAACTCTTCTATGAGAGCGCTGAGTGCACTGGATGCTCCTCAGAAAGCATCCGTTAATTAGATGGAAATATTGAAACTATTTTTGGCTCTGGGAATTTGATTCGTCATTGTTCGAACTTGGCGCATTGGCTAAAGATTGCTTTGAAAGGAGGAAAAACAATGACGGAATGAAATGCGAGAGCTTTGAAGTTAAAGTATTACCACGTTCCCTAGCTTACACTAAATTGGGTTGCCACATGTCATTTATGCAAAATTCCATTTCACTCAAGCTTGCATTATGGAGGGTTTCTGCAATGAAGGAAAAAGGAAAAAAAGGCGCTTACATGTCTCGACTTCTGTTCATAAATGATTTCATTTCTTTAGGTTAAGGATACTGTGTAGCTGTTGCCTATAACAAAAGAAATATATTTCCACTATTTTATTCTACCAGTCATTACTCAACCTTCCCCCGTGAGTTCGGCTCTGAGAAGGTGGTAAATCACATGTCCTTTTAACAACACAGGTCTGAATAACCATAAAAAACCCATGAATTTTATTATTGGAATCTGTTTAATTGATTTGCCATAAAAATGCCAGTGAATTTTCTTTAGTGAGTAGTGAAAAGACCAAGGAGCTAAAACTTCACTTTCCAGCATTTTTTTCAATAAACTTTGACTTATTTGATAAGCTGTAATTTACAGAATAAATTATAGGTTAAAATAGAATAGAAATTAAAGTTATAATAAATAATATTTCAATATGTGAATGTTTGGGATAACTATATTAGAAGACAGTTATGTAATGAAAAGCTAATACCTGTACGAGGAATCACTATGAATCAGATCATTACAAATGTACACGATGTACATTTGTATGTGTACAATGTACATGACAAATACAGATGTGTCATCATGGTTACTGGAATATCATAAACAGTATCTTGTCCTTGGTATGATTTTCCACAATAGAAAACAACTTTTAGCAAAGTTCCTAACCAAATCAAAAGACAATCTTACCTTAAAATATATAGCAGTCTCACACACTCTTAAAAAATTCCGAGTGCATTAAACATCATAAAAATATTGTCTGTATTCATGTGTAAAATGGAGTTATAATCTAGCACAATCACTATGAGTAGTATTTTCACCCACAGGAGTCTCTTGGGGGAGACTACAAAGCCATGAAGAATGCAAAAAGAAAAAGAGAAGGACTTCTTGGCAATCCTGATCCTCGATACCTAAGTAGCTATTACAACCCTGCCTGGCATGGTGACAACCAAAAGTGTCCCCCCACATATCCAAAGCCCCCTTTCGGGGAGCAGTTCCACTCTCACTGAGAACTAGCGGCACAGAGAATGAGAGCGGAGAATGTGCTGAGAGCAGCCCAGGCCGGGGGCGCAGCTGGTCGGAGTGCTGTCCCAGTGCACCAAGGCCGCGGGCTTGATCCCCGGTCAGGGCACATCAAGACGCAACCAATGAATGAACAACCAAGCAGAACAGCCAGTTGTTTCTCTCTCTGTCTCCCTTCTCTCTCTAAAATCAGTAAATAAAATTTAAAAATGTGCTGAAAATGAAGGGCATCTGGTGTTTGGTGTTTTTTACGGTGTTTTCATTGTCTGTTTTTAGCTAAGTATTTATATTTGCTTTTGAGAAATTCTGAAAAACTTCTGGAATTTAGTTCTACATGCTGATTTCAAAGGAGACGCAGAAGAGCGCTTTAAATACATCTTACCAACTCAGAATTAACTCCCCCAAACCCCTGGTTAATCAGGCTTACTTTTTTGATATTCTGCTTTTAAAATAAAAAGGCAAATCAGACATGAACAGACTGACAGTAACTGGAGGGGGTGGGGGAGAGGGATAATGGTGGAAAGAAGGGGAAGGGACTAGGAAAAGAACACGTATGAATGACACACGGACATGGACAATGGTGTGGGGACTGCCTGTGGGAGTGGAGGCGTTGGGGGGAGTGGGCTGGGCAGAGAAGGGCAAAGGGGGAAAATTGGGACAACAGTAATAGCATGACAATAAAAAATTTAAAAATAAAAGGCAAATCAATTCTACAGATTCCAATAATAAAACAATCAAACAAATACAATCCCTGGAATACACATGAAAAATATTTTTATGGGTCTAATGTACTCAATTTTTTGAGTGAATGATTATTTTGCCAAATCCCCTTTTCTCTGCCTATATTTTTATTGTTATTATAATGAATGTTTACCATATAATGTCAAAATAGCTCATGACAGGGATTCTTAACCTGGGGTCTATTGCCAGGGGCTTAAGTGTGGGCTTCAAGGGTATGTAAATTATATGCAAAACTATACCCATGTGTTTGTCTCTTTCTTAATAATTTCTAATATTATTCAGTTTTTATTATATACTCAAGATAATTTGCTCCAAATACATAAGACAAACAAACCAAACAGTGTTCTACATTTTTCAGTCATGAAGAATTTAATGACTGAAATTTAACCCAATAGTTACTTTTCTTAATAAAGCAGAAAGTGTCTAGAAAGTTCAGCAGTGTCTAGACTGGTTTTTCACTACAAAGGTTAAAAGAAATAGGGAACTAGAGTGACTCTCAATAACGCAGGAGATTAACTGGAACACTCCAGTAAACTGAGGTTATGTGGTTTACCTTACAAAGGTAAGGCACAAACAACAAAACAAAACAAAAACAACGAACGTCCCAGTTAAGTGACCAATTCATGTGGATTCCCATAGGAACTTTTCAACAATAAATCACCCCTTAAGCCTCCTCATGTATTAATGTGACATTGTTGGCTGTTGTTGAGTTGAATTAAAATGCATTAATTCCATGTAGATACCACACTGGATGGGAATGTAAAACCTTAATATTAAACAGTATTTTACTTTCTGTTTCCCCGTGATTCTGCCTTTGTCTTACCTACTAGAAAGACTGTACAGGTTAACATGCCTTGTATATTTTTATGCAACAACGGATTAAGATATACCTAATAAGGGTAATTACAACCACTGCATTCCTACTATGATATAAACGAGGATGAGAAGCAGGGGACCAGATGCCTTAGTTCCACAGTAAGTGAAGTCCCAATGGCAAGTGGGTGTGGAAACTGAATGTGGTTTGCCCACATGCCTGCCAAGTGAAAATCCCCTTCGCACGCCCCACGTGGAGGAACTCCACAAAATCATCCTTGTTTTGCCTATTCTGTGACCATCACTTTCTTGGATGGACACTGTATCCAACATTTGTCCTGTCCCCTGGTAATATAGCAGTGGGCCAACCTTTCCTTCACAGACCACCCCGAATCCACAGGCCTGTTGGAAGAGTGAGACGCGATTCAGTGCTGCAATCAGAAAAACAAATCTGCCTTGTAGATAATTCAAATTGTCAGTTACTACTGTTCAGTGTTGACATTTGGAGAGAGAAAGGTGATTGCAGTCCAGCCAAAGTGACTGAAAGTGCTCCATACTGTAAAAATTAAGAAACAGAAACCTCATTCAAAATGAAGTTAGGAGGCCAGAAGAGGGCGCTCTCATGCGCTTGTAGACCATGGAGACTAACAGGAGGAACTCTGTTATAACAGCTCTCCCCACTTCTCCTCTGTAAAGGATTAGTCTCCTTTTTGCCGGGGGCAGGAAGGGAGATATGTGTGTGGCCACATGAGACCACTTGTCCTGAACTGAAATTCTTTGTTGTTCCTGAATAAATCCAATTTTGCTGGAGAAATACCTGGCTGTCTATTTGTTTAAGGTCAATGCTATGAAAATCTGTTTGGAGAAAGAAGGGAAATCATCAGTGTGCAAAGAGGTTTCTTAAACTTTTAGAATTATACTTAATCATTGCAACCCCACAAGAAGATTATTATGGTAAAATTACTGATACTGAATCTAAGTCTCAGAGAAGTGACTAGCTAATACATGATCAAACAGATGTTTTTATCAAGGTTTGTTAAATGATTCCCAAACTGCTACTCTCGTTTTGCTGACAGATGATTTTTTAATGGTGTGAAATGTAAATCTGAAAGTCCTCTAATGTTGACATGGAAACCTTAAGATACTTAAAATACATCTCTTTAAAAGTGTTTTCATAATACTAAGCCATGCATATTTTAAACACTGGGACAACTAGAATAAATATAAATTCCTGATCACAGGAATGCAATAATTAATAAGAAATAGCACTTTTTTTACAGTAATTTATTTCTTACAACCCTATGATTGGACATTAATTTAAATTGAGAAAACTGAGGCTCAGAGAAGTTAAGTAAATTGCCCAAGCCCACATCACTAGTCAACAGCAAGTCTCAGATTTTAATCCAGTCTGTCAATATCTTTCTAACATATTGTATTACTTAGAGTAGGAAAACTGTTAAGACAAACAGATTTAAAAGAACTTTAAAATAGGTTAAACACAAGAGAAGTGTGTTTTGTTCACATAACAGTAGTAGAGGGGAGAACAAGTTTTATGGTGTCTCTCCTCCGCCTAGTCATTCAGGGACTCGGGCTGAGCAGGTCACTGTCATCCTTGACACAGGGCTTCCAGGTACCCTGGGGGTCATTTTCACTTCAGTTCCTGGAGGGGAAGGGCATGGGTGGGGCGGGGGCAGCCAGCTGCAAGGGAGGTTTTTTAAAGCCAAGACTGGAGGTGACATAATCAGATCTTCTCAAGTTCCATTGACTAGAACTCAGTTATAGGGCCACACCTACGAGATGTTGCAAAATATAGGTTAGACATGTGTCCAAAAAAAAAAAAGAAAGAATATGTTTTGTTGAGTAAAGAAACTAATCTCTACCCCATTCTACCCCATACTGACTTAGAAAATTACTCTCTTTTGAAATTGAAAAGTATAGGTCAAGAATGGTGGAGACTACCGGAAATTTGGGGGGAAAGTATTGTCAGTGTGGGTATTACTTAAGAACCCAGGTTCCGGGTTTAGGTAACCTGATATCAGAGCCTAAAGCCACTGATCATTATGTCATTTTAATTTTACCATTTCTGTATCTGAATTTTCTCATTATTCAAATGGGGACAGAAGTACCTGTTTCATAGAGTTCATTATAGGGTTTAATGTTAAAAAAGCACAGCAGAGAAGACTAAGCATGTGTAATATTCATTTTTTATTTTTTCCTTTTTAATACTCAAACCTCCTAACTTTGACGTGGACATATGTTCCCCTCGTAAAGACTGCATTTCCCAGACTTAAACTGGGTGGGGCCATGCCAATAAATGCTAGCCAATGAGATATGAGCACAGTACAACCAGCTCCTTAACAGGAAGCTGTGAGTTCTCCATTTTCTTTTTTGTTAGAGATGTCCCTTTTGTCTCTTTTCTGACAGAATGTGAGTGAGGGATGGTGAGTTAGTTACAATTCCACAGAAAAGGGAACACCTTGAAAGACAGGGAAGCAACACAGCAGAAGGTACCTGAGCCTTTGGGTGACCCTGTCAGAGAGCTGCCCTGACACCCTGACTGCTCGCCATGCTAGATGTTCACGTGACAGAGAAATTGTCTGTTTTCTATAAAGCAGTCATTTCAGTCTCTGTTCAAGCACCCAAATAAACACCTAGCTATTATAACACCTAAAGTATCTAGAATAGTTCCTGCCACATTTTCTCAACAAATGATGACTACTATCAATATTTCATAAGGATCATAAATCTAGAGTCTACTTCCCAAGTATATGCCGAAGAAGTAGTAACAATTGTCAGAATAAAAGCAGGAATTTAGGTGCATGGGATCAACTAACTTTGAGAAATGCTGATTTAGAAGTAAATGTGTTCCTCTACTAATGTTTTTTCTAGTCTCAAGTCTGCTAAGGTTGGCGATTACTCTTAAGAAATGGAAAGTGTGGGTAGGACTTCGTAGTCTTTAATACGTTTTTAAAAAGTGACCATGACACCTTTTTTAAAAGAAGCATATTGTGGAAGTAGAGGTTGGTGGACACAATTTGGGAAAATATTTTACTGAAGATAAATTCAAGAATTTGGAGAGAACCAGACTAAGTTTATTCTGAAAAAGCATCCTACACTTAGAGTGTGGCCCCGGAGTACATAAAAGAATATGAATTCACATTTATTATAATTAAAATTGTACATCTCTATTCCTCACACTGTCTTTAAAACAAATGCTGAGTCACTACTTCTGAGTTAGTCATGAATTTAAAAATCATGGAGTTTGTATTTCCTGAGTAACCCCAGAGGCAGAGAATCAGAAATGGAGAGAGAAAAAGGAAAAGAAGGAGTGGGTACAAAGCCAAGGATACTCTGATTTTGAAAGAGAGTATTTCTGATACCTTGATATATTTTTCTACTTAAACCATTCCAAGCAGATGAATTAATAAGTACAGGTTTGGAAAAAAAGGCCTGGAAAATAAATCCAAGAACAACAAAACCGCAAAAGGCAAGAAGCATGGAGTCAATTACGGCTAACATGGCAAGCTGACCACAAATTCCTATATTAATAAGAATGTTCTGTGCATATCACAGTGGGTCCCCCTTAGAGACATTCTCACAGATAAATACTGCAGTTCCTTTACATGAAGTCCACAGTGTTTAGCTAGGATTCCATCATCAAGAGATAAGGCAAACACCACTTAAAATACAGAATTAATTATAAAAGATGGTTCCATTAATTTTGATAAAGTAAACAGCTAGAATAGCATGCTTTAACTCTCTTTCTCTCCTACCATTTTAATACAAATTTGAGAAAAGAGAGTAGGAATCACGAGATCCCTACCCGACATTTTCAGATGAGTTTATGTTTTGATGAGCCAGCTGTTACGAGAGAAACACAAAGATTCTGAGAGGCACTTACAGGGAAAATACTAACAGTTGAATAAAGGTAAGCCAATCAAACCACTTACTCATGCCTAATAGAGTTCTGTATAGTCCAAGCACCTGGCTTGGAGTAAACATTTACTTTTTGCAGCGTGATATTTAATCAGCTTGTCAGGTGGTGGAGAGCTCCATCCAGAGGGCAGTTCTCTGGGACCTTACTCTTCCTTTAATTGGAAACATTGTTTAGTGTTCTGTCCCCCCATCCCTCTTCTTCCCCGAGCATCTCCCCAGTGCACCGCTTTCACACATAAATCCACCGGACCAGTCACGCTCGCTAACTCAGCACTCCTCTGAGGGGCTGGTGCGTCCACCTCGGGGAGTTAGAAAGCTTCCTGAGGTTTCCCACCAGGGGCTGGAAGACAAAAGGCAGTTTTAGGTCAGACAGAAGGAAAAGAAGGTAGAGACAGAGACACAGCAGCAAAACAGGAGGCCTCCTTGCCTTACACGAGGGAGTGGATGATATGAAAATACCCCTACTTGGACAATTTGGAAAAAGTAGTTAGGGACCGATTTGTTTGACAAATTTTAGGAAAACAGAATACATGAGATGAATTAATAGAATCCCCCTGAATAGTAAAACTCAAAGAAATAAGAAAGGTGGCACTACAAGGGACTTGAAAACATCCAGGGCTATTTCCTTATCTCACAGATGGGAGGAGACGTTGTACACCAACCAGGTCGATGGGTTAACAGTAAAGTGAGAACAGGGTCCATCTTGCTCCCAGTCCAGGGAGACGTTGGGAGCATTGACTTAGCAGCTGGACTGTCTCCTTTAAATCATGGCTCTACTACTGGTAACTGGCTGTGAGAATTTCTGTAACTTATTTGCCTTCCTTATCTAGCTCCTCCGCTGGCAAATGAGGGTAATGAGTAGTACCCACCCTACAGGGTTGTTGTGAGGATTAGATAATTTTAAATGTAGGAAGTATCCAATACAGCTTCTGGCACAACGTTGAGGGCTCCAGAAACTGTTCTTTTTCTCGGTCATCAATCACAGGTAGAAACAGACATTTGTCCTGTCACTGCAGATAATTCAAGGCCAGCACCTGTCCAATGTCCTTGCCCACTGTGCTATCCACAGGGCACCAGAGCTTGGCCAGGCCGCTCTCAACCACACAGAGCGCTGGTGAGGTCTCAGGGGAGGCCACGGCAGGGAAATGCATGGGACCTGCGCTAGGGCTATTCCTCCGATCCCTTGCTCTTTGGAGTTGGATGGATTTAAAGTTGGTTGGGAACTTGCATTTCCTTGTCTGATGAAATGGACAAGAACTAGCCCAGGAAGCTAAAAATTCTTTTCCTAGTCATTTTTTCTATCATCATCAACACATAGACAACAGTAGCCATCGGCTGGGATGGCCATGACAAAGTAAAGCATCCTGTAATCTTTCGGATCTCCCATCAGCAAATGCTCGATGGCTGGTAATATGTTATTTACCAGTTGATGGTATGTGTAACTTATCAGCCCCATGGCTGTCTTGGAGCACTGCTTGTTTGGTACAGCCCTTTACTCCCTCGAAAAAAGAGGAATGCCAGAGGACCCCAGTTGTCCTTTTACTAACACGCTGATGGGGAGCTGCTTTATCTCATTGCATCCTCCCCATTCCCACTTTCCAGGTGAGACTTGCTTATTTTAAAGTATTTGGATGTTAGGAGACAGATGTTGTAGGGACAGAACTGCAATGAATCCTTAGAAAATAAAATGTCATCTTAAATCTGTTTCTGTTCTTCCAACTGGGCTGGTTTCTCTTTTCAGCCAAGGCAGGTGACTCAGGTGGGCTGTCTAGGTGTAATCCAACAAATGCAAGTACACGTGTTGGCCGTTTCTGTATCCTGTCCCCACTGTGTGGGACTCACCTAATGTGCTGGAGTGCACCAGACCAGTAAACTCTGTGAGCCCTGACTGGACTGTGTTCATAGGACATGGCCTTGGATGGCAACAATGGTTGCTATGACTTGTTAAGTGCTTATCACATCCCAGAAACCTTAGACTATTGGCTTTTTTCTTAAGTTCAGCTGCTAGAAAGGAATACATGTTTACATCATGAACGGGCACATACCACATACACACATACAGACAACTAAAAGTTTTATGAAACAGTACTTACCCTAAGTACATATAACACACTGCAATATTTCCTATTCCGCTTTGTTATTTTATGTTCTGAAATTCCCGTTTTGACCCATTACATTGATTTCATGACTCATAAATGGATTGCAACCTACAGTTGAAAAACACCAACTGACTTAGGCAAATCTATTCCTCATAAAAAACCTTGCGAGGCAGATATTGGTATCAGATTCCATGCAGAATAGTTCAATAGAGAATATTTAATGCAGGGAAGCAGTTCAAAAGGGCTTGGGAGAGCTGGGATGCCAAACAGGGAACAGTGAGGCAGGCCAGATATTAGCAAAAACAGGAGCCAGCTACTTCAGTAAGGCAGGGGAAACGAGGGAAAGGGTGGTGTGATTGGAGCAGACGCTGGGCCACCTGCTGAAGCAGGGACCGGAAACCACGGAGAGCCTCTAGCAGGAAGTGGGATCAGGGAGAGTGGGCCACCAGAAAATGGCTCTCCTAGAGAACTAGGGACCTGCTGGAGATCTCTCTCAAAGGAAGATGACTAGAAAGGGGATGGGGGAGATGGAGGGAGGGAGAGAAAGAGAGAGACAGAGTGAGAAAGAGGAATAACTTGGCTTTTCCCATCCCCCACTCTCCTATTTCTGCCCATGGGTCATATCTAGTTAGCGGCCCATGGAAATGTAGTTATCAGGGATCGGCTCCCTGAGATACAGAGCTAAACAGGGGAAGAAGATATTTGGGAACCAGAGGCAAATGTTTTGTACAGCCAGGGCCCACTTTATGGGTGTGACCTGCCTACTTATACCAGCTCTAAAGGGCCCCCACTCTTGATTTAAGCTATCAACACCCTGAAATTCACAGTGTTTTTAAACAAAGGTTCCACATTCCTGTTTCGCCCTGGACTGCAAATTGTGTAGCTGTAATTTGGAATAACTTAACTGGAATAACAGTATTGTTATTCCAACTGTACAGATGAGAACCCTGTGGCTCAGAGTTTAAGTAGCATACTGTAGGTTTCCCAAAAGTGGATAGAGTACAACTTGAAATCAGCCTGGTATGTCTGAGGCCAAAGTCCACACCCTTTCCAGTAAGCCAGAGTCAACTCCATCCCCCAAACAGTACAAAGAAGCAGAGGGGCGAGTTGTGCAGGTGAAACTTCCAGTTCAGTGAGGAAGGGACGCAGGTACTTGGCGACGGCTACTGGGGAATAAAGCCTGTTCTTCCCATTGGGTCACTCCGGGCCATAAACAAACATTAACTCAGCCTTTGGAGGATTGTTCAGAAGATCCGGAAAAACACAAAAAGCGTTTCTCTTGCTCCTCCTGCAGAAGCAGCAGCGCAATTCACTATAGAGAAAGGCAACACTCATTTTCTCTTTAAAATTTGGATGTAAAGGAGGAAATAAGGAAATACATGTGGACTTGACTTCAATGGTCAATTCCCCTACCGACCTCTCCTTACAAATGCGTTGAAGCTGCGGGAGCTGACTTCAGCTCCTGAAAATACCAGCCAGCTCTCTCCACCTACCCACCCAACCCCTGCCTTTGGTCCTTTGTCAGAGTTTCAGACATGAGGTTTTCCTACAATAAAATCATCCTAGCCTTGTTTTCTGGGGTAATTCTACTTTCACTAACATTCTCAATGGGAATGAAGCCAAAGAAATTTGGCAGGAATCAACTCAGAGGGAATATTAATTAATGCAAAGGAGCCCTAATGCAATTACTATGAATCTACCTCAATATTTCAGTGTTCTTTTGCTGTGACTTGGAGCACCTTCTGTGGTCTTTGCCTTACGAAGTGCCAGTGGCACAGGGAGAGAAGTCAGATGCTGCGACAGTCACTATGATAATGTTATCTCCTCAACTTCATGGCACAAAATATGACTAGTTAGTCACCAGCATCAGCATCACCTTTTACTCCCACTCCATCTCTATGGGTTTCCTTGCAACCTGAGCACAAAAGAGAATCCAAATGATCAGAGGCTCATATATAGGCTGATGAAGCTCAAGCCAACATCTGAGATCAATTCTAGCTCAACTCTAGCTGCCGGAGAAGGAAACTGGAGTCTGAAGGGATGCCAGGACAGGCCCACAGGCTTCTGGCTAATTAGGATGTAAAGATGATCTTAGGTGAATCTCTTACTCCTATGTCATGTTTTTTTTCTAGAATAAGCTCTATTTTCTTATCCTCCAGGTGTGCCTTCATAAGTGTCTACATTGGGTGCTTATTCAATAAATGCTGGGCATTTACTATGTACCAGGTAAGCAAACTACTGAGGACTCAAAGATGAATATGATGTGACATCTAATGAGACATGGAGTCTTGAGGAAGACTAGACAACTCATTCTTACATGATGTGATTGCAATTCATATTTAAGGGCATGCCGCGAAGCAGAAAAGGAATGACTGGCGAGCCTGGTACAAAGTGGAACGAAGACTTTACTGAGGGCATGCTTCTGAGTACTGACAACATAGGCCAGAAAGTCATCCAGAAAGTTACCATCACTTGTAGCAATAAGATAACTTGGCTAAAACAAAGAAAACTCATATAAGAATACAGAACCTTAGCATATTTATCAAATGGTCAACGTTTGGGGAGGACGATGGAGTCCTATTCCAATCTGCCTTCTCAGTAGGAAGATAACTTGCTTTATCCTGAAGTTTCTTCATTTCTGCACATTTCGGTTGGTAATTATAGGAATCACCTTGAGGTTAAGATGTGGAATCTAATGAACAAAATAAACTGATGAACAAAATAGAAACAGAGGCACGGGTACAGGGAACAGACGGACACGGCCAGAGGGGAGGTGGGAAAGGGAGACTAAATGAAAGAAGGGGAAGGGACGAGCCAAAGAACATATGTGTTTAACCCATGGACACAGACATAGTGTGAAGACAGTCAGAAGAAAGGAGGGAAGGTGAGGGAAGGATGGAGGTGGTCGAAGGGGTGGGGAAACGGGGACATCCGTAATAGTGCCAATAATGAAAAAAAAAAAGAATCGGAATCTCAAGACAGGCATGCTTCTCAGTATTTGTGTAGTCAGGCAAGTTTGGGGAAAAGCTGCCTTATTCTCCTTCATCCAGGTCTTCTGGGGAGGATTTGATAATTTGGGTAGTGGTCTGGGGACTGGGAGAGAAGGGAAATGCGGTCTGTAAGCACAGTGCTTTGGGCTTTCTTTCGCGTCCCAGATGGGGCAGTTCAAGCCCGCCAGGTGCATCATTCAACCGTGTCTCGGTCCCATAAACAGAGGACACCCTGTTTGATCATCCCGTCATGTAGCTCCAGACAGAAGGGATTTTTAAAAGGAGAGCATGTCCTTGCTCAGGGTAAAGGACGGAGGTTCTTACCTTATATTCGCTAGCACACAAAAGAGCAAAGCTCTCTCTTAGAAAATGTCCTTTAGGGGATGGATCAGGAGAAAATAAGTGGTGGTTTCAATGGCTCACTGTGTTCTTTGCTTCCCATCACATCTTCCCTAGTTACCGCCTTCATAAAGCACCGCTGGCTGCTCTGTGCTCCTTCCGTTCCTCCCCTCCCTTCCCCTTCCCTGGTCCTGTCTTCTCCGACACTCTCTCCAGCCTCACCTTTGACTCAGGCCCTTGAAGTTCCTCAAGCCTTTCCCCCTTTATAATGACATTCTGTTCTCTCTCTCATTCTCTCTCCCTTTCTCTTTTCTCTTGCTTTCAGATCCTAAGGATCTTACCTGGGGTTTTCTTCTTTTTCCTTTCCCTCTGAGATAACTATGCTTTTCAGGTTTTAGAAATAAAGTATAACAATAAAATAGCTACCATTTACTCAGCTCGTGTTATGTTCCAAATAACAATATGGAGTTGGCAAATATTAGTCCCTGTAATCCTTACACGGGCTCTCTGATACAGCATAGTCAGTTGCATTCCGATCTAGTATAGTTAAAACGGAGGAGGATGCCTAGACTCAGAAAAGATGAATCATTTACTGAAAGCCTTATAACTAGAAAGTAAAAAAAAAAAAAAAGATGTTTTGCCGTATTTCTCTAAAAGAAGTAGCCCAAAGCTCTTTAACAACCCCGTATTTCAGATGGTGGCTAATAAACAAGGTAAAAAAATAAGTTCATTGGCTTTTCTTATGTCTAATGATTTGGTGATTCTTACCATAAAAGTTCATATTATTTATAATCCATGAATGATGTTGGCCTCAATTATTCTTGAACAAGGAACTTCCATTTTCTGCTTGAGTTTTTCAGTGTTAATGGCAAATCTTTGAGGAACCCATCTAGGAAACACACTCAAGCATTAAGCACGGACTCACGGATGTAATACTGCCTTTGCATTTGCTGTGGTGGTGATTCTATTGTGGGCCAGCTGGAGAACTGAATGTGTGGATCTGGTTGGAATTCATTCCCCAGTGGAAACAACATAGAACTAGAAAGAAACAGAACACTTGGAATTAACTCAGTTTTACCACCTACCAGCTGAGTGACTTGGGTTTGAATTTGCTCATTTGTAAAACCAATATTTTGGGGAGGCCAGATGGTCTCAAAAGTTCCTCCTTCTTACTGTCTATATTTTAAGAAGCTTTACTTGGACCCCAAAGCTGAATTCTGCATGTTCCCGGGGCTAGTCATGGTCCAGCACCTCTCTATACCAGTGAGAAACCTTAGGGACAAAGTGGAGAATGAATGACTGCGTATGTGTATAGGTAGAAAGACATTTGTGGTTCTACCACACTGCTCACTCTGTAAGCCCCGGCCTTCCTAATACGATTAGTACAGAAATCATAAGGCTTGCTGTTATCAAGGCAATTGACAAACCTAAGTATGATTTTCACTCTGACTCATGTTTTAATTACACCGAGTTGTTGCAGCAGAAATTAAACTGCTATTTAATAAACAGGCATGTGCAATAATAGATGTTTAATGACTGCATGATTTAAAGACACTACTGTCTTTGGCTGTCTGCATCAGCTTTTTATTGCTGCTGTGACAAATTATCACACACTTATTGCCTTAAAACAACATATAGTTATCATCCTGCAATTCTGAAGTTTAGAAGTCTAAAACGGGTCTCAGAGGACTAAAACCAAGGTGTTGTCAGGGCTGCAGACCTTTCTGGAAGCTCTGGGAGAGCATCTGATCACTTGCCTGCAGAGGCTGCCTGCCCCTTTGGCTGGTAGAATTCCTCGCTACATCTTCAAAGTGAGCAACGGGAGGTCGAACCCTCTTATTTTATCATCCCCACACCCTCCCGTCTTTGTCTTGCACTTTTAAAGAAAATTCATGGTTATTTTGAGTCTACCCGGATGATTCAGGATAATCTCTCTGTTTTAAGGTCAACGGATGAGTGAGCTTAACTACATCTGCGACCTCATTCCCCTTTGCCAGGCAACACAACATGCTTAGAGGTTTCAAAGACTAGGGTGTAGACATCTTTGGAAGGTCATTGCTTTGCTTACCATGCTGTCCATTTTCACTCTGGGTTTTAAAGTTTGATATAAACAGAAACACTTTATGAGAGGGCTCATTAGACAGGACATCAATCTCTATCAGGAACCCTTTATCGTCTCACATCAAAGGTAGATATTAACATAGGGAGGAAGGTCATTCTTTTTATAGCTCATTAAGCTGACTTTACCAATAACTAGTTATGCATATCTCAAAAGAGCCCTCAGGTTATTATTACCGGAAAGAGATACAGATAGTTTTAACACAGTAGGATTGGTAAGGACCATTTGGGGAGCACCTCTCGAATTCACAAGATTCACCCCTTTCTGAGAACATCTACTGACAGCCTGCTGAAGATCATACATTTTATCAGTTACCTTCAAGAGTTTCAGTATGACACCTTATGAATCTTTTACTGCAGACCTAACTGTGAGCATAAATAAAACTAAAGAGCATTACTATTATTCAGAATCATGAACAAGGGAACGGACTGACAATAAAAAAATCAAGAATGATTAACTCTAACTCTTAATGGCTTTGGAGCTGCTGGAGCCAAAAATCAATATACAAAAGGCAAAGAATGTCAATATGCTTATTTTCCCTATGAAAAGTCTCCAGGAGTTCTGCTGGGTTTCTTATTGCTGTTGTTTTTCAAATGCCAACTAAGAAATGGCTATCATTTTTATCTTCATGTCAGGCCGTCTGAAAAGAAATGACAAAATAGAAAAAAAATCTAATAACATCTAGAAAAGGACTTTATAATATTTTCTTATATCTATTCGAGACCAAAAATAAGTCCTGACTTATTTCTACTATACATTTTTAACATTTGTTCACACGACATGTAATTAAATTTTAATATGGCACTCATTTTATTTTAAACGGGTGTCCTAACAAAGGAAGAAAATGCAGGGCTTTTTTTTTCTATACACAATCTGATGTTATGACGGAAGTCTGTGTACAATATAATCACCCAAATTCAAATTTTTTTAAAAAGGGGAAAAGTTACATATGCATTTCAACAACTGTAACCACCAATTCTACTTTTCCTTCCATTTATCTTCTCTGTATTTTTTTAATTGTAAATGTATTACTGAAGTAGTCAGCTTACTAAATCAATATCTATAGCATTAACCGTCACGTCAGAAGAAGGCTGGATGGCACATATTTTTATGAGCTCATCATGCAGAAAAGTAATCGGGGGCATTGATGGTCACTTTATGGGTCTTAGAGAAGTCGTTGTGGGTCCAGAATTGCCAACTACCAGCTCCACATTGTTACTCTATCGCAGGCTGAATCCACTCGCCACCATGCGACTTGAATTTCCCAAGACAATTTGCCGGTGTGCAGAGAGTTATGTAATTAAAATACATTTCCACTGGCTTCCATATGGTGACCAGTTGGTGACAAAATAAAGCTGCATGTGGTTATATGCACAAGCTGCCTGGATGCTATAAAAGGAAAATTTTGACCAGTGATGCTGGTCAAAATGCTGATCGAATCCGCATGTATGTTAAAATATAATGGTTAAGTTCAAAGAACAAACTAAGTGTCCCTTTCATGAGCAAAATCTGAAAAAACAAAGGACATATATGCACCTTCTCCCAGGTGTTTGCAGGCCAGGTCTGACTGGGGCAGATATCCCATTGCCACACGTACACACTGCCTTCGGGACCTTCCCTTCTCGACAGTCTATTTCTTCCTATAACTCTGCATCCTCAGTGAGCAGCGGAGTCAGTGCACTTGGCAGAGGGCGCAGCATATCAAGAGCTGCTCTCTGCAGGGAGATGAGATTAAGTGTGCAGAACAATTTCTACTATTCAAAAAAAAAAAAAGTCCTGAGTGGGACAGAAATAGAATCATGGATATTGTTATACAAAGTGGCCATGTTTGATTTCACTCCAGGGATTTATTACAGTATCACAGCACTTTTGAAAAGTTGTTATGAACAATAACACAGTTGTAATTTTTGCACACTAACTACAAATATAAGTGATGAGAACATTAGGAGTTTCATTTCTTAGTAACTTCCTCTCTCCTGGGCAAACACAAGCCTTGAAACCCCCCCGCGGAATAGGTTTTATAAATAAGGGTATGACGATTCAAGGGACTTAAAACACACTAGTGTTACAATAAGTACTCTTTGGAATCCAGAGTTGTCTAGTTCCCAAGACTGACCTGTTTGGACCACAACAGTGAATCTAAAGTGTTTTTCTTGCTTTAGCAGGGGAATTCTTCAACAGATAAAAGCATGCCTGGTCTGAGAGAAGCTGGGGTGGGAGGTAGCCCGGCCTATCAGCCTCACCCCCCCCACACTCACGCCCTCTGCTAATTCGCATTTTCTTCATGGCTCTGCAGCAGGCTTAGAGCCAATTCTCTGGAATCCTAGATCTCAAAACATACAAACAACAAAACCAGAGTGAATAACACTATATACTACACCAAACTTCTGTCTTCTCACTGTTATCAAAATTTCCATGTGGCTCTCCCCAGGTGGGCTTCTAGAAAGGCACCAAGACTGCTGCGCGCACCTGATGGGCCTTCCTGGTGGGCCAGGTGCAACGGGGAGCATGGCGGCCATGCATTTCCATTACTCTCTACTGCAGCACGAACACAATTTCTAGTTGCTTGTTTATTGGCGTTTGTTTATATTCTGCCTCCCTCCCTAGGCTGTGCGAATTCCTGGAAGGCAAGAACAGTGTCATTTTTCCCTAGCATAAAAGTTCCCCACAATTCTTTGTCAACTGCCTGAAATTTGTTAAAAGCAAGAATCACTTTTTCACCATCTGCTTTTGAAAATAAAACTACGTCGATACAATGCCCAGATTGACCCTGCTGTCAAGTCTACTTCCAGTGTACATGCAAAGACCTTCTCGGAAAACACCCCTCAAATGCTAAATGGTGCAGTTCAAAGGAGAGAGAGAGAGAGAGAGAGAGAGAGAGAGAGAAGGAAAGAAGAGAAAAGAAAAAAGTCTATTTCAACTAAAAATTCATTTCATCTACTTTCCATAACCAGAAAGCCTCAAAAGACTACATCTGGTATAATGACATATAAGTATAAATTACAAAATTAAAATCTCAGTACAGCTTGAAAGGAAAGATGCACACAGAACAGTGCCTAATTTCTACAGTTAATGGGAAAAATGGTTCTGTATTTGTGGGTTTTCAGTTTGTTTGGTTTCAATTTGTCCTCTACATTAAACACAACCAAGATGCTATATTTTTACATATTCCTAACCTTGCATCTGCCCCAAACATTGCATTTATTGCTTCCTACATGACTCATCAAATCTATCATTTAGGACCAATAGCAGAACAGCCCATTTCAGCTCAACTACTTGTGGATTGTATAAAACACACACATACACGCACACACACAATCTGGGTCATTTTTTTCGATGTTCCAAATCTGCTTTCACTAAAATTAAAAACAAGAAAATCTGCTTCCCACAAACAAGAAAGCATGAAAAAGATGCTGGCTTCCTTCCTGCTCTCCAAGGAATAGACTTTCTCTTTTTATCTCCAATCATTATTTCCTCTGTTTTGAGCAACAGTGATTTGTGTGTGGATAACACATAAGCAATCCTGGGTAGAAGTTGGCCTTGAAATGTTTTCCATGGGGAAAGAGAACCCAGAAACTGAGGCCTGGGGAGGGTGCCAGTGTGGGGAGAGGCTCAGAATCACTTACAACCCAGAATGAGAACAAGCAAGTTAGAAGAGTAAGAACAGAATTCTAAATGCTTCTGATTATTTTTTGGTTTCTATTTAGGCTGCACTTCAGGTCCACTGGAATAGGCCGGTTCCATGCAGTTGCATATTCTATTTGGGGTATAATTTAATAGTCAGAAATGAGATACCAGAAAATTTAATAGTCAGAAATGAGATACCAGAAAATGTCTGCAAAAAGCAGCATGTGGAATAAATGCATATTTTTGTACTAATAACTGGAACTGTCCCTTGAATTGCTTATTATGCCCCTAAAAATATGTCTTTTATAATCATTTGATCCAATTATAGATTATCCCTTATGGTGATAAACCCAAAATACTATAGCAAATTATTATTTTCTTCAGGTTCCCTGAAGTTTTTATCACTGAGAGACCCGGTGTCACCAGGTGGCATGAATAACCAGGCAGCTCCAGCGTCTCTAACGTGGTCTACGTGGCTCCTGGGTTTAATATGCACTTTATCAACTATACAGGCTCTTCAGCTCTCCTCTGCCATTGCCCCGCTGCCGCTTGGCTCTTAGCTTCTTCGTTATAGAATGGGGAAAAGGATCCAAATGTGTGGTATTTCCTCATACCTAATAAATAACCATTTTGTGTCTAAAACCACAGACTGTCCTAAAAAATGGCTTTTCCTTTTTTAAACAAGGTTGCACTATGTAACGAAAAGGGCATGGCATTTGGAACAAGAGGACAGTAGCGTATGAAGACAGACAGGCTTGGCTGACTTTGCCAATTACTAAGTCTCAGGCCACAAATTTAACTGATCGGAACTTCAGCTTCTTCATCAATAATAAGAATTCAACAACACAACAGTCAGCCTCAGGCATTATTGTGATGATCAAATCAGAGGAGTCAATTATATTACAATGCTTCCCGTACTGTAAAATGAAAAATAAATGTTCAGAATTTACTTCCATTTAAAAATGCTGCCCATTACTCCCTGTAGGGGTGGTGTCAGCAGAGATTGACAACAAACACTACTGGTTATATAAGCACAGGTTTTTTTTTGGGGGGGGAGGTGCAGTTGATAGAGAGAAGAATAGGGAGGAGGAAGAGAAGAGAAAAAAAGAAAGGAGCAAGAGGAAGAAAGAAGGAGAAGGAGGAGGAGGAGGAGGAGGAGAAAAATGCAGAAGAGGGAATCTGAA
>PVKM010021711.1:0-22366 GCA_004027735.1 Carollia perspicillata | reverse complement strand
GATACTCAAATATTTTATATTTATATATTAAGTATAATATATAAATATAAATATAAATTTATATATTAAATATAATATATAATATAAATATAATTTTATATTATATAAATATAATATATATTAAATATATATTTAATAAATATATATTTAAATATATTTTAAATATATTTTTATATATTTATATATAAATATATTTAAATATAAAAATTTAAATATTTATATATATAAATATATATTAAATATATATTAAATATATATTATATATTAAATATTCATATTAAAAATATAATATATAATATATATTGTATAAATATAATTTATATATTATATAAATATAATATATAAATTAATATATAAATACAATATATAAATATAAATTATATATAAATATAAATTATATATAAATATATAATATAAATTACATATTTTAAATATATAAATATTTATATATTTAAAATAATATAATAAATGTTCGTAGCAGCACAATTTGCAATAGCCAAGTGTTGGAAGCAACCTAAGTGTCCATCAGTAAATGAATGGATCGAAGAACTATAGTACATATACACAATGGAATTCTAAGCATCAGAAAGAAAGAGGAGCTCCTACCCTATGCAACAGCATGGATGGAACTGGAAAGCATTATGCTGAGTGAAATAAGCCAGGCGGTAAAAGACAAATACCATATGATCTCATGTATAAGTGGGACCTAATCAAACAAAGAAACAAGCAAGCAAAATATAACTAAAGACATTGAAATTGAGAACAGGCTGACAGTGACCAGAGGGGAGAGGGGAGGAGATAATGGGGGAAAAGGGTTATGGGTTTACAGGAACCACTATAAAGGACACATGGACAATAACAAGGGGGGTGAAAACAGGGGATGGAGTGGGGAGGGCTGGGGGTGGAGAGGAGTAGGGGGATAAGGCAGAAAACTACTTGAACAACAATAAAAATGTTATAAAAATAAATAAGTAAAAAATTAACATTTTAAATAAATAAATACTAAATGTTTTTAAAAATATAAATACTGTGAAGAAGCATGCTTTATGGAATAATTGGCAAAAATAACTTTTTCTAAAGTTAACTTTGTCCTAGTAAAACAGAGAAAAAAAAAGAGTGCTTCAAAATAGAAAATTAATTCACATTTGTCATTAATTCCACACACAACATTTTATTTCTAGGCTGTTTTGTACATACACAGAGTTCTGGCAAATCTACTGTATTTGATAAGTATGAATTTGATATGATTTTGTTTCTCATTAAATGTGAAAAAGCATTTACTAATAGTACATTTAAAAAATATGTACCTACATAACTCCTCAATACCTTGCCTTAAGTAGCACTGAAGTACACCCATAGTAAATTGTTTAAAAAAAAAATTATGGACATGGACGACCATGTGATGGTTGCTGGGGGGAGGGGGGTTGGGGGTAGTGGAGGAGGGGATGGGGGGATAAACACACAATACAGTGTACAGATGATGTGTCGTAGAACTGTGTACCTGAAACCTGTATAATATGTTGACCAATGTCACTCTAATAAACTCAATAAAAAGAAAAAATAGGTCATGATTTCAGGAAAATGTAGATAACATACATTTTGATAAAGCAAATAACACCCAACTTCAGAGCACCTAAATATAAAAAGAAGTATTAACAGAATTGCAGGGGAGAATACATGACAATAAAATATTAGTAAGGGACTTCACTGCCCCACTGTTAATAATGGATAGATCATCCAGACAAAACATCAATGAGGAAACATTAGATTTTAACTACGCATCAGACTGTTTACACTTAACAGTTATTTACAAAAGATTTCATTGAACAATGTGAAAATATACATTCTTTGCAAGTGTACGTGGAATAGTCCTCAGGATAGATCGTACCTTAGAGCACAAAAAAAGTATTGTGAAAAAATTTTGAATAAAAATTTCATTGTATCTTTTCCATTACCATTTAGTCCCCTAATACCCTCTCTTCCCAGGAATCACCATGGTGTTGTCCATGTCCATGAGTCCTTTTTCCTTTTTGCTCAATCCCTCCACTCTCTAACATTAAAAAAAAAATAAATTACTTTAAGAAAATTTGAGTCAGTCAAACATCTTTTCTGCTCATAAACTTCTGAATATAAAAATCAATTACAAAAATAAAATTGGAAAATTAATAAATAATGGAGATTAAACATAGGCCTCTGGACAACCAGTGAGGCAAAGATGATACCAAAAGAGAAACAAACTATATATATATATATCTTGAGACAAATAAAAATATAAACAAAACATAGAAAAACTTATGGGAAGCAACCAAATCAGTTCTAAGAGGGACATCATAGTGATACATGCTTACATTACAAAAACAAAAGAAAGAAAAAATGAGACCTCAAAAAACTTAACTAAGCACCTCAAGGAACTGGAAAAAACAGAGCAAACTAAAGCCAAAGTTAGCAGAAGGGTGGAAATGACAAAGACCAGAGCAGAAATAAATAAAATTGAGAATAAAAAATTTAAAAGATCAATAAAACTAAGAGCTGTTTTTTTTTTTTTTAATATAAATGAACAGACAAACCTTTAGCTACACTAACCAAAGAGAGAGACAGAGACAGAGAGGGAATGCTCAAGTGAATCAAGTTTCGTCCTGGTACTCACTGCACACCAACCACTGCTCTAAGTCCATTAGGTGTGTTTACTAATTCAACCCTCACAAAAACAATGATGGAAGCACTGTTACTTTCCCTATTACACACATGAGAAAACTGAGGCCTGGGAGGCTAAATAAATTTCCTAATATGATATAGCTCAAAAAAAAGTAGATCCAGCCTAAGCACACAGAAATAAAAATCAGTTCTCTTAATTACTGCCAAACACAAGTGCAGCAGCACCCTGGGAGATGCCTTACAAATCAGTAATCAGATGTGCAAACAGGTTGGTTGTGAAGAAGTTTTATTATATGCAATTTCCAACATATAAAAAATGTCTTTAAGTTTCTGGCTTATAAACTAATGAAAAGAACCTTGATTTGTTTTTAGACTTAACTAAATGAGCCTCTAATGACATGGGGACAATTGTCAAAAGGGAGACAGAGAGAATGGTTTACCTATGAAGTTAAAAATATTTATAACAAGTAAAGAGATATAGTGCACATCGACACATTCCAAATCCTTTCAAATACACTGAAATCAGAGAGAATGCTCAGACCAAATGCTTCAAACAATAAAATTATAGCTAAGCAAATGTTATTTTGCAAAAAAGTAAACACAACTAATCAATCTTCTCAGTTTATTGTTTTAACACACTGTTCATTTAATATCATTCTAAATTGATAATTTTGTAGTACAAAGCTCACGGAATTTGGTCTAATTCTATATCAAATAAGATTTTTTTATGTATGATTTTTCATCAAGGTATCATTGATCAGCATATAAACATTGTGGATCAATTGCTTCAGAAAAATATTATTCACTTAGAAAAAATAAACATAGGAGCCACAGTACTTTACTTTTCTTTATAATATTTTCACCTTATTAAATGTTTCTGCAAATACTTTACAGTCTCTTCGGCAATAACAGATTATAAGCTCCGCACACCAGGAATTAGCTATGGTGCTGGCAGACTGCAAGCAGGCTTTCATGGGGTTAGCAGCCATTCCCCGCATCTCCATTTATTTTTGTTATTACATATAATAGTAGAGATTCCAAGGATCCAAAATTCCAATGTGAGCCACGAAGGAGAAGCGTTTGATTGAGCCACATGGACAATGACAAGTACCACATTTTGCTAGTGAATTTTAGTAACTAGTCTGAAGTCTTACTTAGCTGAAAAGTCACTTTGGCCATTGTTTGAGATGTCTTCCAAATACACAATTGCATTGGTTAATTCTGTGTACCAGACACTGAGTGTGGGCTACATACTAAACAAGATGCTAAAACTCCCTTTCTCCACAAGAACTAGACATTCTGACCCTTAAATATCTTTATATAAATGTACCACATACTCTCCCTTATATATCCCTTATATATCCTTCAACTAGAACAAAGCTGTCCCCAGGTCAGCAACGAACACATGTTGCATATTCCTTTGTCTGCCCCTAAAACTAAACTTGGTGCTCTTCAAGGATAAGTGTGGTACTTGGCATAAAGTTCCACTCCAGTATAGATACATAGTAAAGACGTAGCTGCAACAAACTAAAAGCAGATTTTAAGCATGCATGGGATTTGTTCGGGCTCTTTCCTATATTGTATTAGAATGTATTTAATTCTCAATAAGCATAACTTAAAATAGCATATTTACAGCTTAAGCACGACTTTAATGTATTATTGTAAAAACAATCACTATTTACCATCATTACTTTAACCCTTTGTTTATAGCCTCAAAAACCACACAGCACAAAGGGTGGCAGTGACAATCTCTAGACTTTGTAAATTGAAAACACATGGTTGAAAGTTACGCATCGGGTTTGGAAAGTAACACAAATGCCTGATGGGATTTTTCCCAGTTCATATATGGACAAAAGAAGTGCAAAAGATGAATTTATCTTATCAAGAAACATTGTCAAATAAAATGGCTCATCACTGACAAATACATAATTTTTATTGTTGGACACTATTACAGATGTCCTCAATCCCCCTACCATAGTCTGCTTCCACCCAGCCCCTGCCCAACCTTCCCTCTGGCCATGACCACACTGTTGTCTATTCTATGGGTTCTGCATATACGTTCTTTGGCTGATCCCTTATCTTCTTCCATCCAGTTCCCAGGGCCCCCATCCCCTCTGACAGCTGTCAGTCTGTTCCATGTGTTCATGATTCTGTTTCTATTTTCTTTGCTTGTTTACTTTGTTCACTTGATTCCACAGGTAAGTGAAATCATATGGTATTTGCCTTTCTCTGACTGGCTGATTTCACTTAGCATAATGTTCTCCAGGTCCATCCAACCTGTTGCAAAAGGTAAGATATCCCTTCTTTTTTACACCTGTGTAGTGTAAATGTACCCCAGCTTTTTTATCCATTCATCTACTGATGGGCACTCAGGCTGTTTTCAGGTCTTGGCTATTATAAATAACATTGCTATGAATGTAGGAGTGCATATATTCTTCCAAAATTGATGTTTCAGGATTCTTAGGTTATATTCCCAGAAGTGAGATCGCTGGGTCAAAAAGCAGTTCCATTTTTGTGTTTTTTGCTCTTTGTCAGGGCTGTTGTTTTAGAAGCCAAGATTTACCTTCTATATGAAGCAATGTGTAAACAACCCCAATTCCATTTATTATGAGTAAGAAATAAATCATATCTCAATTTAAACTTCTGTGTGATTTCATTTTTATACTTATAGAAGCAATGTACTTGAGAAAATTTGATAAAATAAAAATGATCGGTTTTAGTATTTGCTTTATTTTATATAACTGTAGGAAAAATAGCACATAACCAAAGACCTTGATTCTTTTGCTCACCTGAGGTTTACAGGTATATAACCTTACAAAAGCCATTGAAACTCTGATCCTTAGTTTTTGTCAGAACCTGTATAAATATATTTCACCTGCTAAGCTTAATGCATTGGGCTGTTGTGAGGTTCAACAGATAATTCCTGTGAAAATATCTTTGCAAATTATAAAATCCTCTCTCCACAGAAGGTTATAATAACACATAACAAATCCCCTTGCAAATATAATACACATTTCATATTCTTATGTAACTAATTTTGGTACTACTACATTTATGAGCAGAAGTCATTTTTTCATGTTTAGTTGTGTTGCTCTTTAAATCAGTCTTTCTAATTAAATTTTCCCTGAAGGCCTTGAAACAGACTCTGCAGATTGATTTTGGGACTTAGTTTGCTCTTCCATGTTAAACCCATGCCCCTGCATTGTGATACTGTTTAAATCGCCACTCCTTACTTCAACACTGAGAAGGTTATCAAGAAAATAAGATAGTTTATTATCCTGGATATACCTATGATGCTCTCTTCCTGCAGGTTTATGACTTCCAAGTTTTTGTCAAAATACGGGGGAAACTTATACTCATCAATATTTGAGTTGACTTTACATTTGTTTTTTTTTGTTTTTGTTTTTTTGCTAAGTTAAAATGAGTTTTAAAAAATTCTTAAGTGTTTTTGCTCATTAAAAAAAGAAGTAACATGTATGAGTATAATAACTTTATACCTGGGGAATATAATGTGTGAGGTTTCTTATTCCTATTTCTGTTAAATAGGTACAGTTGATTCAATCTATAAATTTCAGTGCAAAATCAAAGATAAGATTGCAAATATTTTAACCTTGTAATTTAAAAATAGTGTTCTGGTCATTTCCTTAAACCAACTATACAATGATATGCCAAATAACTTGCACAGTAGATTAGACATTTATAATTGTATTTTTTGAAAATGATGATGGATAATACAAATTTACGATATTTTCTTGAGGCTTCAAACAGAGGACATTTAATATAATGGCAATCTTTGCAATACTTAACATGGATTTATTTATTTAAAAATATATATCAAATAACTACATGGAATTTACTGGAGGTGACTTTAAAATGAAGCTGTTTTACTAATTAAATTTTCAAAGCAGTTTTATGCTTTGAAAAAATATGTTATTATAAAAATAAAAATATGTAAAAACTATGGTGATGAATACTGGAAACCCAATTACAAAACTGGCCAGGATACATATTGTAACAAAATCTGCATCAACTAAGAATTAATTTTGAAAGGCCAAACTAAAACATAAATTATAATAAATATTGCTTGAGTCTTGAGTCAGTATACATTACTCTGGTTATCTTTAACTTGAGGTGCATAAAGCCATTTTTTTGAATGCAGAGCCTCGGGATGCCTGTTTTTCTCAGGTGTGGAGTAAGGGCTGTCGAGATCTCCCTTTCTCCCAGCCTGTCTTTTACCCTCTCTCTCCTTGTCTGCCATTATAGTAACGTCCAGCCTCATTTGACAACTATTCATATAGACACTAGAGAGAATATTAAGCTTTAGCAATATCTAATTATTCAATCATGTAACATATGTAACTTTCAATTTATTTGTTATTTTATATAATGTTTAATTACTGCTCATGCCTCAGAATAAATGAGGGATGAGACAAGCCCAAAGTAAATGTATTAAACCAGATAAGCTTATATTCAAGGGTCGTTTTCATTAAGATTGTTGGTGTAATTCAGTCTCTATAGAACATAAGGAAACACCCTCTCTATGGAATGCAAATTTAATCTAAAACATAATTTCGTTTTTTGTTTTTTTTTAGCAATATGCCCAATGACTTAAACATGATATTATATTTTTCATGTTTTTTAAAAGCAACAGCAAAAACTGTAACTGTATAGAGCTGGAAAATGAGGAAAGAAGGATAATATCTGAAATTCTCAGTCAAAGTTTTCTGATTTTACTGGTGTCAAAAAATACAATATTAACAGTCAAATATGGAAAAATAATATTATAAACTCTGTTACTCTCAAATTAAATTTGGCAGTTTAGACCAACATTGTCCACCAAAAAACAGGCTAAATTTACATGTAATTGTGCCCTAATATATTCAGAAGCATTTTAGTTACTGTAACATAGCAATCATATTTTGAACATTATTTTTAATTCCTTCGGCAAGAAAGGAGCAATGTGATATTTAACTAAATATCTGAATTTATATTAGATACCTTTCAGGCACTTTAAACTTTCCCCAATAGTTATTTAGTATTTTTTTCCTGACTTACATGGTATGTTTTGAAAGTATCATTAAAAACAATGACAACAAAAATAAAGGGAAAAATCTCACCACCAAGCACAATTCTTATCCAAGGAGATATAGCAGAAAAAATATTGCTAAGAGAAATGACAGAGAGTTTACTACCAACATTTTCTTCTTGGAGTTTTGTGGTTTCAAGTCTTATATTTAATGAGTATTTCATATATTTTCAGTTTATTCCTATTTATGGTGAAAGACAGTGATCTCATTCATTTTTTGTATGCATTGGTCTAATTTTCCCAACCCATTTATTGACTAGACTATCTTTACTCCATTGTATGTTCGTGTCTCCTTTTTCATATATTAATCAACCATATGGGCACAGGTTTATTTCTGAGCTCTCTAGTCTATTGCATCGATCTATGTAGCTGCTTTTATCCCAGTACCGTGCTGTTTTGATTACTATGGCCTGTAGTATAGAGTGAAGAAAGGAGACCCTCATGCGCTTGAAAGAAATGCAAATTGGTCCACTCTGGAAAACAGTAAGAATGTCCCTCAAAAAGAAGAAAAAAGAAGTATCTGTGACCCAGTAATCACACTTGTGGGTAAAAGCTAAAGAAACTCTAACACTATTTTGAAAAGGTATACGCACCCCTGTGTTCACTGAAGTGTTATTTACAATATCCAAGACAGGGAAGCAACCCATCAATACACAAGTGGATAAAAATCTGCAGTACATATACACAATGGTATATTAATCCCCCATAAAAATGTATGAAATCTTATCATTTGCAACAGCATGGATGGATCTAGAAATTATTATGCTAAATGAAATAAGCAGACAAAGACAAGTACCATACCATTTCACTTATATGTGGAATCTAGAGAACAAACCAAACAAAGCAAAAACAGACTCGTGGCAAACTAGTTGCCAGAGGGGCAGGGGTTAAGGGCCTGGGTAAAAAAAGGTAAAAGGATTAAGAAGTACAGATTGGAAGAAACAAAATAGCCACAGGGTGTAAAGTACAGCATAAAGAATGGAATCAATAATATTGTAATAACTATCCATGATACCAGGTAGGTACTTGAAATATCGGGGGAATGACTTTGTAAATTATATGATTGTCTGACCACTATGCTCTATATCTCAAACTGATGTAAAACAATATTATCGACTATAATGGTAAAATAATATTTAAAAATTAGAATCAGTATAAAAAGTTATTAACACTATCCATGTGGCATAGTATAATAAACATGCTTATCTGTGTGTGAACTTTTTGGTAACATTCAGCTAATGACCAATAATCCTTAAACTTGTTAGTATATTGATACTGTATTCTTGTTTTCAGTATCAAACTAATTATGGATTCAGACTCACAGTGTACTGTAGGATAGCTGCTCAGGCCATTAGTGATTTTAATTAAATGAAAGTCTTCCAGTGATCAAGGGGTAATTAATTTTTAACCTGACTGTAAATTTAATAAAATATGCTCATTAATGATTAATATTCCCATTTTATCATTATATCAACACATATATATTATGTATTTTGTTTCTAAGTAAATAAGAGATGAACTAGAGATGTTAGATTCTATTTTGGCACAGCTTCCTTTTAATTTTTGTTTTCTTATCTGTTATGTTTTGTCCTTTTTGCTACCATTTGAAACTGAAGAAAATGAACCATGGGTTTATCTCCAAGACTGCACTATGACTCTGAAGAACAGGAGTCTTGTCCCTCTCACAGCATGTATCTGGTTTGAAAACATTTTATTACAGTTTAAGCTCCTGCTTTGTACACACTTGCAAAGTAGAATCCAAGCTAAGTTCTTACCTGTATTCTCTCGAAAGAATTAATGTGCTGTGACTTAAAAGAAGTGCTTTTGTTTTTACCAACATGCTTTGCGGTAAAGTGCACATAACACCCAACACCCTAACAGTATACTGTTCGGTGGGACTAAATACATGCATAACGTTGTGCTACAACCACCATTATCCATCTCTGAACTTTTTTTAATCTCATACAATTGAAACTCTACAACCATTAAAAAGTAACTTCTCATTTGTTCCTCCTCTCCAGCTCCTTTCAGCCACCCTTATTCTTTCTGTCCCTACCATTTTGACCATTCTATGTCAGGTATGTAAGCACAGTCACACAGTATCTATCCCTTAGTGCCTTGCTTTTTTCACTTAGCATAATGTCTTCAAGTTTCCTCCATATTGTAGTATATGTCAGAATTTCCTCTTTTTAAAGAATGGATGATATTGCAAAAAATAACAATTAAAAATGGGCAAAGACTCTGCATAACCATTTTTCTAAAAAAAATTATAACACTGGCATATGAAAAAGTGCTCAACATCATGAATCATCAGAGAAATTAAAAAAAATATGGCATACCACTGCATATTCATGAGATGGCTACTGTTAAAAATTTTTTAAAAGTAACTTCTGGTTAACATGTGGAAAAAATAGAACCCTCCAGCACTGTTGGCAGGAATGTAAACTGGTACAGCTGCTGTGTAAAACAACATGGAGGTCCCCCCAGAAATTAAAAACAAAACTACCATATGATCTATCAATCCCACCTCTGGTTACATGTCAAAAGGAAATGAAATCAGATTTCATAGTGATATCTGTATGCACATGTCTATCGGTGCATTATTCCCAATAGGCAGGGTGAGGAAATAACCTATGTGTCCATTGACAGATAAATTAATGAAGAAAATGCGTTGGGGGAGGTGCTTGAGGTATGACTGTGTGCATATATCCCCCATATAAAATGCAATATTGTTCATCTTTAATAATAAGAGAAATATTTAATTTGTGACAACATGAATGAACTTGGAGGGCATTATGCTAAGTGAAATAAGCCTAACAGAAAATGCTTCATGATCTCACTTTTATGTGACAGCTGAAAAAGAAGTCACACTTCTAGAAACAGCAGAAAGGTGGTTGCCAGGGCCTTTGGGGGTGAGGAAAATAAGGAGAGGTTGGTAAAAGGAAACAAACTTTCAGTTATAAGATAAATAAGTTCTAAGAATCTTATATGCAACATGGTGACTATAGTCAATAATGCATTGTATCATTAAAATTTGCTAGGATAGTAGCATTTAAGTTTTCACCAGAAATAAATAAAGGTAAATATACCACATGATAAATGTGTTAATTAACTGGATGGGTAGAAATCTATTCACAATGTATATGCATATCAAATCACCACATTGTACACTTTAAATACAATTATATGTGTTCATTATAACTCAATAACATGAATAAAAGTATAATAGAAGAATATAGTGGAAAAGAAGAGGATAATTGAAATGAATTGAACACAACCATATGCTAGGTACCACTTATTTGTTCTATATTGATTACTTCATTTCAGTTTCTCAGCATCCCTGAAACTTGGTTTTCTTGTCTTTCTTTCTTTTTTTTTCAATTTAAAAGCCATACAATGTCAATTTCCTGGCTTTGATGATGTACTGTAGTTATATGAGATCTTTTGAAGGAATTTGGATGATGGGTACACAGGACCTTACTATTTTCACAAATACCATGTGTATAATTATTCAAGATAAAATGTTGAAAATATTTAAAAGATCATATCATTTGCAAACAGATAATTTTAGGTCTGCCTTTCTGTTGATAATTTGGATGACTTTTATTATTATTTATTGCCTGATTACCCTACTGAGAATAGAAGTGGTGAGCTTGGAAATCCTCTCTTAATCCCTAGTCTTAGAGGAAAAGCTTCACATTTCACCATTGGTTATTATTTTTGCTGTGGGATTTTCATATGTGGATTTCAGCATATTGAGGTACTTTCCTTCTATTCCTCATTTAAATATTTTTATCATGAGAGGGTTTTGGATTTTTGTTAAAAGCTTTTCTGTATCCATTGAGACAATTGCATATGCGTGTTTTCTTCATTTTGTTGATATTATCTATTACATTGGTCAATTTTCACATGTTGCATTATCCTTACAAACCAGGAGTACATCCCAATTAGTCATACTGTATAATCTTTTCAATATATTGCTGAATTTGTTTGGCTCATATTTTGTTAAGGATTTGACATCAACATTCTTAAGAGATATTGGTCTATTATTTTTCTTGCATTGTCCCTTTCTGGCTTTGGTATCAGCATAAATCTATCCTCAAAGAATAAGTTAGGACCTGTTTCCTCATCTTCAACTTTTGAAATTGTTTAAGAATTGGTGTTACTTCTTCTTTCAATATTTGATACCATTGGTGTTAGTTCTCCTTTCAATGTTTGATGAACAATGAAGGCATCAGGTGCAGAGTTTTTCATTATGAAGAGATTCTGGTTACTAATTCAAACTCCCCACTAGTTATAGGTCTATCCGATATATATTTTTTCATAATTTAGTCTTGGTACATTCTATGTTTCTAAAAAATTGTCCATGTCAGCTGGGTTATTGAATTTATTGGTATATAATTTTTCATGCTCCTTTTACATAATTCTTTTTATTTCTGTAGAATTGGTAACACCTCCACCTTCATCTCTCATTTTGGTAACTTAAGTGTTCACTTTTTCTTGGTCTGTCAAGGGTGTCCAACCTGTGGCTCGCAGGCTGCATGCAGCCCAGGATAGCTATGAATGAGGCCCAACACAAAGCTGTAAATTTACTTAAAATATGAGATTTTTTTTTGTTTTTTTTTAGTGTTTGTGTATTTAATGTGTGAACCAAGACAAATCTTCTTCCAGTGTTACCCAGAGATGCAAAAAGTTTGGACACCCCTGATCTAGCTAAAGTTTGTCAATTTTGTTAATCTTCTCAACAAACAAATTTTTGCTTTACTGATATAGTCTATAGTTTTTCTAGCCTCTAATATATCTGTGCTTTAGTCTTTATTATTCCCTGTATTCTTCTAGTTTTGGTTTAGGCTGTTCTTATTCTAGTTATAAGTTGTTAACTTTGGTTCTTAATTTAATATTTTTCTTGGTTTTAGTGTGTTTATAGCTATACATTGCTCCCTATACACTGCTTTCACTGTGTTTTATGCATTTTAATAAGTTGTATTTTCATTTTTATTTATACTAAGGGATTTTTAAAGATTTTTTCTTATAATTTCTTCTTTAATTCATTGATTGTTAACTATGTGTTTAATTTCCACAGATGTTTGGGTTTTCCTTTTTCCTACTGTTACTGATTTCTGACTTTAGCCTGCTGTTTCTATAATTGTCCTTATAAACATGAGAAATCCCCTGATAATTTCATTAAAGATCCCTTATAAGTAATGAGTAGCTTCTCTCTTGCTGTTTTCAAGATTCTGTCATCTTTCAAAAGTTTGATTGTAACTCGTGTCAAGGTGATTTTATTTGAGTTTATTTTGTTCAAAGACTGTTGAGTTTCTTGAATGTTTATTTGTACATCTTCCATTAAATACGGGAGGCACCAGTCATTGTTCCCGCAAACATTCTCTGCCTCTTTCTCTATTTTCTCTGAGATTCCCACCAGCCTGTGCAGGTTTATTTGCTGGTGTCTCCCGAGATCCCTCAGGTTCTATTTACATTCCGTCAATCATTTTCCCCCTCTTCCTCGGACATAAAAATGTTCTTGTTTTCTCTCCAAAACTGCAGATTCTCTCTTCTGTCCACTCAAGTCTGCCTTTGAATCTTTCAAGTAAAGTTTTTATTCAGCAGCTGTATTGTTGAGTTCCAGAATTTATTTTTGTTACTTTTTAATGTTTTCTATGTCTTTATTCATATTTTCCACTTTATCCATTTGTCATTTTCTTGATTTTCTCTACACCTTTCTTTAGTTTTTTTGAGCATCTTTTAAACTCATTTTAAACACATTATCTGGTAGATGCACCATCAGGTCTGTTTCAAGGATAGTTTTAGTTGATTTATTTTTTCCCACTGAACATGTAATACTTCTTCATTTTGCTGTATGCTTTACACTGTTTTGTTAAAACGTGTACATTTTAATCAAATAACTATGTAGCTCTGGAAATCAATTCTCCCCTTCCTTAGAATGTGATGTTGTTCATTTTTATTGTTTTTATGTTTTGATTGTTGTAGACTATCTCTCTGATGATGAACAGCCTGAGGTGTAAACTTAAAGTCTTCTCAGGTCTTCTTTGCATCTGCACATGTATGGTGACTTTCTAATTATGCAGTTGTTTTTGAATGTTTGGCTATTTAATATTAATGTTTCAATGTTTAGTTTCCAAAAAGAAGTTGAGAAAAAATAAAGGGAGAATATGAGTGGTGGTTCTTTAAATCCTCTGGAAGTCATTTCAACCAGAGTGGGAGGGGCCCGTAAGGATGGGAAGAGGTACAAGTGCAAGGGGTGCATGCCTCCTTGTCTGTATCACCTAAGATCTAAAGCAGCAGTAAGTTGTCAGCACACTCATTTCACATGTTTGGAGGACAGCGTCTTTTGTACCCACCCTGACACCCACAATCTGTGACAATCTGGTTGCAGAAGCAGGTACACGGCTGTCTGCCTTTGACTTGTGGTGGGGGATGTTTGGGTGCTAGTGGGCTAAGAGTTGAAATTGAGCCGAATTAATCAAAATGTACATTTTATGCCTCATTTTGGAAGTTTCAAGTCTTCAGTAAAATCCAGCATCCCAACACAGTTACATCATAAGATTCTGCCAGTGCAGTTAACTGTCTAGGTGGGGAGACCGATCCCTAGACCTTTCCATATTGCCAGGTTGCCCTAAAGCAGTGTTTTTGTCCTAAAGGATGTTGCTTTTGGAGGCATCATTCTTTACACTAAACTTTCTACAAAGTTTCAGTCCTATGTTAAGAGTCAAATAAAACAGAGTACACATTTAAGTTGAAAAACACTGAAGACTATGGAAAAAGGCAGAGGTTAAGAAATAAAAATAAAAAACAGTAGTACATACTGTTGCTAGATAAAACGTATGTTATAGAGACATAAAACCACACCCAGCAATAAAAAATACAGCTTCCAATGGTGATTTCTTTGAAGAAAGGCCAGGAAAATGATAGACAAAGAAAGAGCAGAGGAATGGAATCTGGCTTTATCTATGTTATTTATTTGTCAAAAGAGAGGTCTACAGGACATCAGGAAAATTAATACCACTTTTTGTCTGAGAAGTGATAATTGGTTATTCACTATACTATTTTGTAACTTTATATGTTTATAATATTGTTATAATTAAAAGCAAAAGAGGTATGATAAAGAACAGTAAAATATTTTACATATTTATTACCAAAGATAAGAGGATGTTGGGGAAATTACTTTGACTTGCTGATCAAGTTGTTGATTACACAACTACTTTTCAAATCAGCATATTTTTGATAGAGAAGCACACCATTAAAATAATTAAAATTGTAAGCCACAAATGGAATGTTTTTGACAGCCTAATAACTCATTAAAAATAGTAGTTAATTGATTTGATTGATAGTTTAGTGCTAACCCATGGTAATGAAGAAATAAAACCAAGCTCACTAAACAAACTTCATCACTTGGATTAATTCGGACTCAAAATCTCTTTTCAATACTTAATTGGCCCACCAAGTCTCCTGAACTATAACATTGAGTTGAGACTTTGAGTTAGTTAATAGAAAACAAAAGGAACATTTGCTTTCTAGTTGCAGTCCTCCTGTCCATCAGTATTCCTTTAAATTTTACTGCTGCAAGGGGTTATAGAACAATAGTTCAAAATCTGGTTGTCATTCTAAAAACAGGCACATGGAAATGTTATCTCAAATACCCCAAATTCGACCCTACCTCAGGACCTTTGTATATGCTATACTTCTAAGATTTTATTATTCCTAGTACTCTTGTATTGGATCACTTCTAATATCTGATGTTTAAGCCTCACTTTCTCAGAAAAGCCTGTTGCTTATTCTGTGTGAAGTTCTCTACTTTCCTCATACTCTACCCACTTTTTTTATTATCTTCATAGCATGTTATTTAAAATTAAGCCCATATTTATATGTTTGTTGTAACTCTTATCTCCCTCATATGAAAATAAAATCGATTGGACAGGAAACTTAACTTTTTTGTTTCAGTTGTCTAGAACTAAGTAGCAGTTACAAAAACATTCTGTTCAAAGGTGTAAATGCTGCTAACATCCACCAATGTTTTCAGAATGTAAGGAATACAGCAGAAAAAAAAAAGGAAAGCATGAAGGCAGGAAGGCAGGAAGAGGAGGGAGAAAGAAAGGAAAGCAGAAGAAGGAAGGTAATTTTGGTGAATGAAGTTAGAAAAAGATTGTTTTGTGACTTTCTGACAATGTCGGTTATACCATACCGTCCATCAAAATAACAAATATCAGAGTCAGAGAAACTTTGGGGAAATACATTAGCAATTTTCATCAGGTTTGGTGTCAGGAAAAGAAATGAAAATTCATAAGCTGTATCTATTTGCAACTGTTGATCTTCAATCCTTCCAGTTACTTAAGGGTCCGGATTCAAGTTTCAGTGATCCTCAAGTGCAGAAGTTAGGGCAAGCCGTGGGAGCGGCTGTGATCACACCGGGGTCACACAGCTAGGAAGAGAGGTGGTCAAGGACAGAGCTTTGAGGTGTATTCGAAAATCGAGGTCAGAAATTAAACTGACGGGGAGGAAGGTGAAAAATAAATTGACATTCTACTAAAGAAAGTAAAAGACTAGTTTAAGGATATACTCTAAGTCAGTTTAGAGGGAAACGAAAATGAGGCTGTTGTATTGGGGAAATAGGTGGTCACTGACCATGAGAGAAAATTGACCTGGAATCTCAATCAGAAGGATATTAATGAATATGAAACTAAAACGAGTGCTAAGAAATGGATGAATTTTGATAGGATCCTATCTCCGATTAATTTGATTGAAGGAAAAGAGAGAAGTACATGATTGCACCCAGGTTTGGTGACAGGTGACTAAATTCAGATGCAGTCAATTCTGATGTGTGAATAGTTTGCAGAGATTGTAAACACTGAACAAGACACTGACAAATAGTGTAGTATTACTTTTATTTATATCCAGTTAAACCTCTTTCAAATTTTATAGATGTTCAAAAGACACATAAAAAGATGCTCCACATCACAAATTATAAGGGAAACGCAGATCAAACCCACAATGAGATATCACCTTGTACCTGTCAGAATGGCTATTGCCAAAAAGACAATAAATACTAAGTGTTGGTGAAGATGTGGCAAACAAGGAATCCTTGTGCAATGATGGTGAGATTTTATGTTAGTGCAGTGACTATGGAAAACAGAATGAAGACTCCCCCAAAAATTAAAAGCAGAACTACTGCATGATTCAGCAATTCCACAACTGGGTATTTATCTGAAGCAAACAAAAACAGTAATTTGAAAAGATATATGTGCCCCTACTTTCACTGCAGCATGGTTATAATAGCCAAGATAGCACAGCAGCCTAGGTGTGTATCAATACATGGGCGAGTAAAGAGGAGGGGGTACACATTTAGAAGGAATGTTACTAAGCCATAAAAAAGGAATCTTGACATTTGTAACAACAGGATGGACTTAGAAAGCATTATATTGAGTTAAATAAATCAGACATAGAATGACAAGTATTGTACACGTGGAATCTAAAAACAAAGATACAGCCCTGGCTGCTATGGCTCAATGGATTGAGTGCCAGACTGTGAAACAAAGCGTCACCAGTTTGATTCCCAGTCTGGGCACATGTCTGGGTTGCAGGCCAGGTCCCCAGTAGGGGCGTACATGAGAGGCAACCACACATTGATCTTTCTCTGCTCTTTCTCCCTTCCTTCCCCTTTCTCCAAAAATAAATAAAACACTTAAAAATAAATAAATAAAAACAAAGATACAATGAAACTCATAGATACAGAGGACAAACTGATAATTGCTACAGGAGAGGAAAGCGGGGAGGTTAGGTGGAAAAGGAGAAGGGTATTAAGAAGCACAAACTTCCAGTTACAAAATAAATCATGTGAATATAACGTACAGCATAGGGAATAGAGTCAATACCTTAATAACTATGTATAATGATGGATAGTTACACAATTTACGGTGGCAATTGCTTTGTAAGGTATATAAATGTTAAATCACTATGCTATACATCTGAAACTAATAAAATATTGTATGCCAACTATTATTTAAAAAAATAAAAATAAAATTCTATAATTTAAGATCTTGAAAGAAATGGAGTGAGAACACCTAAAAACGTGTAACAAGTATAACTTAACATAATTATTTAATCAATTTTTGGTCTAGGAGTTAAGACTTACTTCTAATAAAACACCGCTCACCAGCTCTTACAATGGTATTAAAGCAGCAATTATCAACTGGTGAGCCACAAGAACTTTTAAATCATGCAGTACCTGACTATTTACTCAGGGGCACTGACCTCTTTTCCCGTAGATTGTCAAATAAAAAATGACCACAGACATCTGGTATGAATGAAACAAAATTATACCTATTATTGTCAGGCCAGCAAAAAATGTATTTTGGTGTGCTGCAGAATATTAATAATTAGTTTATGTGTGCCATGAGATGAAAAGGTTGAAAATTGCTTCATTACAGAGAGCCTTTACCCCATTTTCCTGAAATCTTAGTAAATAAATGTAATGGACTCATTCATCCTGGGTTGTCTAGAGAATAAAGGTATAATAATTTCTTGACGCTATGTAAACATATCCAAAATAGAATTGAGATTTGAAATTAAAGTGCGTATCAGTGGTCTCTGTCATTTAAATATATCAGATGAAATCCTCCCTTTAAAATAGAATGAGGAGTTATAGACAAATTGGAATATCAGATCCAGAAAACATCATTAAATTTCATGTAGTATATTATCTTTCTTCTCTATTGCTATTGAAATAATATTAAAAATCCTATTGATATTTAGCTAAAGATTTAAATCCCAAGCAATATTGTTCTGTATCCTTCCTCAGGGTAGTTGAGAGGATGATCCTTCTCCCCAAATTAGCAAGAATAATAGTAAAATAACATAAGCTAAACAAACGGTACTGAGATGACAATGTGTTACTCACTTCTTATAATTTTGATATAAGTCCCCAAAAATAATTGTAGTTGTGCTCCCCACCCCACATTTTAAAATAAGCTTATGATTGAAGGCATATTGATGCAGCACTAGAAAGCCATCTGATTGATTGATTTATAACCCTTAATGTATAGTTATATGATTGAGTGCTATTTTCCTTTATTATGATATGCAACAAAATATATTACCTTTTCCTAATACTTTAATATTAAACTAGAAGTCTGAGTGCCTAATAACTATTAATGTGAAACTGCAAGAGAAAAAATATGCTGCCCTATTCCTGTAATCTTTTATAATTCTTTGGGGAAAAAATGAATGTTAAAAACTGATTTTGTAAATTGCATACACTTGTCATACATTCTTTTGAAATCTCTCTCATACACAGTACAATTTTAAACTATCACATGCTGTGTTCCACAGCATACTTCTAAGACTTTCTTTCGGGTCTTTATTTCACCCTCTCAGACTTTAGATACCTTTCTCCCTATTATATGCTAAAGAGAAGTCAATTGCCAACTTGAGGCCAACACCTTAGCTGTGAGTAGCCTTAGAACACAAATTGCCAGCTAATACGTCTCCTTATTAAATTGACATCTTTCACAAAACTAACACAGGTTACCTAACTTGGGGCATAACGGGTTCCATACTTCTCACAGCTCTTTGTTTCTCTCAAGATTTTATCTCAAGTACTCTCTCCCATCTTAGGTCTTAATATGAACTGGGAACAATGAAGCAACAAGATCTTCAAGGAAAACTATCCAGTAAATGAGAACTGAGTTTGAGATGTGGACATCAGGGAACTATTTGGAAGAATAGAAAGCTTTAGCCACATTAAATGGCCCACTCCATGAATTTCTCTTCCTGTGTTTTTTTCCAAATTAAAAGGGCATTATTTTCCTCCACCATGTAATTGGGATTAAAATTGCTTGATACATTCAGTTACATTGATAGTAACTGCATGAGACTTTTAATAGAGTGGAAGATTTAGCATTCACATTTTTGAAATACTCCTTGAGACTACTCCAATTGCACTGAAAACTGAAATGGACTTCAGAAGAATGGAGAACTCAGAAACATTTAGAAGAGAAGAGAGAATGGTATGATCATAGACAAGTGATACTTGAATACAAGCCAATGATCTTCAACCAAGGGAAGCCTTGCTCACAAATTCTCCCATGAAGGTGGAGGGCATGTGCTATGCTAACTGATCCCAATTCTTCTGGATTGCTCTGGAACTCCAGAGAATTCAACATATCTTCAAAATTTAGACAGTATCATTCCTTGAAGCAACTAGGAAATTTGGCAAATTGGTCTATGATTATTAAAAAGTAACATGATTTATAATTTTGACTGAAATACATATTTCCATGAGATACTGGCAGAATTGATTCAAAATATTTTCATATTATCTGCAGACTTTTGTGGCTGAAAGAGCATTAGAAGTCATCTGGATGCTCATTTCACAGATGATGGGTCAGGGAATGACATTCATATTTTTGTTAATATGAGGATGACAGAAACGGGGTCATTAGCTCTTAAGCATATGTTTTCAATGTTTTTCTCATTATTGAGGCTATTAGGAAAAATGTACTTTGAAAGACTTTAGAATCATTAGTTATCAACTTGAGAATGCTCTAAAAATTAAGAACAAGCAAAATTATTTTTAAATTAAGAATTTTTAGATGGGTCCAGATCTAATTGTCAATGTTTACCGGTTCATACCTTTTTGGTTCTTGCACTGTGGGTTCTGGCAATACTGAATATGTATAATGCCTTTCAATTCATTTACATTTGCGTGGATAATTTTGATATGCCTTCCTTTTGAAATGTCAGTTGAGACTTTTCTTAAATCTATCCTAGCATAAAATTTATACACACAGACATCTGAAATTTGAGAAAAATATTCCTAGGTGAAACTAACATTTTTACACTTTGCTAATTGCAAAAGATATTTTGGGGTCTGACTTAATATTTCACACTCTTCTAAAAGTAATTTATTTCTCTTTCTTTTCTTTTCCCCTTTTTTCTAGTGGTGTAAGGGATACAGTGCCATATTCTGCTCTGCATATCAAAAAAGTCCTCATACAAATTTTATTATAAATGTACTTCCCCCTTGAGGGCAATTCAAAGTATTCTCAATGCAAATTTCACTGCATTTTAAAGCAAAAGCTTTTCAATTTATAATAAAGGGGATTTTCTTATGTTGCTGAGTCATAGGGATCAAGCTTTGTAATCAGGTGATTATGTAATTCTCCTTGATTAATTATAAGATTTAGAAATGTCCAGACGTGGGAGAGACTCTACCATGTGGGAGGGGAGAGAAGCCAGTATATGCTAGAAAAAGATAGCTATGCTTGCCACCAAAATATGTGTATCAGAGTATTTCATGTTTCTAATATACATTTTTTGCAGACAGAAAAATTTAAAAAGATACAAAAAGAATGAGAGAAAAAATGCAAAGGTACTAAGAAAAATAACATGATTAACAAATTTGTTTTTCTCATACTTTCAAGCACATCTATATGCCTACTGAAATGGAATTTATTCTGAGATTCAGTGAATGCTTAAGTAATCCCATCTTTTATACCGTGAAAGTATCACTGTATGTATTGTAAAACCAATTCCTTTATTTTAGTAGAGACATCATTCTTCTTAAGAATCTATTTTTTGGATTGACCATTGATGTTAGGTTGAATTCACTATTTAGATCAGAAACGGTCTGAACCTTAAATTCTACCTCAAATAATACAGCCCTTTTTGGTCTGAGTAAATTGTATTAAAATAGTCGGAGTCTGATAACTGCCTCTCAGCTTATCAGGACTTCTTTTCAAATAATGACTTAAATATGAGAGTGATAATAATAATAATGACAATGATTCATATGCATATATATTTTTATATATATATACACATAGATACACAGTCGGGAATATGGGTCACACACCCTATTCTATTTCTGTACTAAAAGTCTTTGATCTTTCTAATGCAAATTTCCCTCTGTTACTAACAATTCTAGTAATATCATAATAGAAAAATGTATTATTTATATATTAAAAGTTTATCTTTTTATATAATGTGCAATTAAAAATACATTAGTAGGCAATAAAAATCAATTAATATCTTGAAATAGATTGCAAAATAAATGAATTGGACCAAGTTGTAAAAGCAAGTACAATGACTGAGCATCGTGATTAATTAAAGATACATGTTATATATGAAGGTGCACAGTTTCAGGCTTGCTCAAACACATATGTGGTTTGAAGTACACTAGGTCTTTACTACCAAGAATAATGGAACCCTAGTCTTGTGCCTTTGACACTGAAGTTGATATCAACACCCTATTGCATCCCCTAGTCTATTTAAATAATATTAAGGGATCTTATAAAGAGTTTATGTAGGTACCTGCCATGGTCCAGGTTGCCTCCCCAAAACATCAAAGTTTCTCTATAAAACAGACATAGAAGTTACCTTTACAAAGCAATTCCTGAGTTTAAGGTTTGTTTTCCACTTATCTAAACCTTGGCATATTACACTTGTCAGAAAAACTTCATAACCTAATAGTAACCTTTCACTATCCTGTATGTGGTGTTGTCCTGACAAATTGTTGTGCTGTTCAGCTGAACAAGATTGATGACACAGCCAGCCGCCAGTGCAGAGCTTAGGAGAACATACTCCTTCAGTGAACTTCAGGTCACTCCA
>PVKM010021710.1:0-22363 GCA_004027735.1 Carollia perspicillata | reverse complement strand
TGCGGAGGATGGAATCGGCTTTTACACAGCCACTAGAAGGCCGGTCTGGGGAAGTGGTAACTTTAAATGCAGAAGTGAGTGACAGTGGAGTGCACAATGTTTACACAGAAGCGTAGATGAGACGTTGCTGGCGAAGATCTCAGCAGGATGTTAGGCGTGACTCTCATTTTCTTTTTTACTAAATGATGAGACACTCGGTCCGGGCCACAGCAAGAAGGGTCAGGGTGGGGCGTGTCACACGCAGGAGGTGGTGGGGACAGAGGTGGCAGGGACAGAAGTAGAAACAGGAAAGGACATCAGGTTGCATGATGATCGAGGCATGGCCACAGGGGCACAGAGGGCCCACAGAGGGAAGGGAGCTTCAGGGTTAGCAGGAAACCCAGGGAGTCCTAAGTAGCCTTCTATTCCTAAAGGCTTACAATGGCAAGGGCACTAATACATAGAAAATCGGCAATGCTGAAAAGTTCAGGTTCCGAGGTGTCGGATTTGAAACACATTCCATTCATTGCTTCTTGGGACTCAGCCCCCACTCTTGGCAATTTCGGGGAAGACTCCCTCCCGCAGTTTTGTCCGGGCAGGTGTTTCTGAAACAGCAATGGTCCAACCTGAAAGGACCATTCGGACTTCATGGGGACAACAACAGGAGAAACGGCTAGACTCCTTGAGCTGTTTTGTGTTGTTTAATAAATAGCTGTAGAAATAAACTAACAAAAAACGTAGGTTTTGCGATGATTATGGGCTGAGAATTGGACCTCACAGAAAAAAAGGAAGAGGGATAATTCTGATGTGACTCTTATGTTTGTTGTTTTAAAAGCTCTGTGCTAATACCGAAAGAATGTATGTCTGGTGGGAAGCGATATATTTCCCTGGCTTCGGGGAATTTGACTTCTGTCCTAAAAATGTATTTCCTTAGACATTATAAACAAAACACCTTCAACAATTTAAAAAAATGAAAATACAGCAAAAAAAATCTACAGCGAACATAGCCTTGTTTTATCTCCTTATTGTTTAAAGACCTAAGAAACATATGAACATCCACTCCCTGCTCTCCTCAGAAAAGTGTTCAAAGAATACAGAAGTCTGTTTACAAGAGAAGATTTGCATATGATAAGTCAATAAGAAAGAAAGATGTTAACTGTACTAGTAACCAAAGGATTGAGTATTGTATCATCATATTAGCTCCCATTTGGTCGGGAGAATAGGCTGTAGAGCATCTCTGGTTGTTGCATGTGATTGGGTGTTGGTGGCGTGAAGTCCAGTGAGCATTCTCATGGCCTGCTGGGGTACCAACTGCTGGAAACTTTCTGCAGGACAATTTAAAATTGGCCTCCATTCTTCAATTTAGTAAGTCAACCCTTCTAACTTGTTATTGTTAAAAGCATAAATATCTGCCTACATTCAGGTATTTAGTTGCTCATAGCAGCATTTTTGTAACAGCAAAAAATAACCAAAATAACTGAAAGGGCCCAAAAGGGGGAAATGTTTAAATTAATTATGGTTACTTTATTTGATGGAGTTCTACTAGTCACTTACTAAAAATCAGGTTTCCAGAGACTATTTAATGACATGGGAAGCCAAAGAATTAGCATGCATAACCCATGGACAGGAACTAAGGGGAGGGGTGTTTGCTGGAAGGAAGTGGGAACAGGGTAGAGGGGGGCAAAGAGGAAAAAATTGGGACACTAAAATAGCGCAATCAATAAAATGTACTTTTTAAAAAAGTAATAAGTAAGCCCTGGCTGGTGTGTCTCAGTAGATGGAGCACCAGCCTGTGAATCAAAGGGTCACTGGTTCAATTCCCAGTCAGGGTACAGGCTGGTGTTGCGGGCCAGGTCACTACTGAGATGTGCACGAGAGGCAATCACGCACTGATGTTTCTCTCCCTCTCTTTCTCTTTCCTTTCCCCTCTCTAAAAATAAATAAATAAATAAATAAATAATCTTTAAAAAAATACGGAAGAGCTTACAAAAAGTAATAAGTAAAAAAAAAGCTCGAAACTATATACAATATGCTCCTCAATATATTTATAAATGTGTGTGCATAACACTGTACTGGAAGGCAGTAGATTGACATATTAATAATAGTTCTCTCCTTATAGTCGCATTATCCTTTTCTTTCATATTTTTTCATATTTTCCAATTTCTACCAAAAATGTGTACCACTGTAGTATTTAATTAAAACCTGTTATTTTAAAACAAAATGATCTTTCATGAAGTACAGGAAGTTCTCCTTGGAGATGTATTACAATCCAAGAAACCAAGACTGCCAAGCGGCATTACCTATTTAGCACGTGCCCCCAATTCTCCCAAAGCCTACGGCCTCATGGATTGTGATTTTGACAGGACCCAGAGGAGTGAGGCGTTTGGTCCAAGATCCCCTGGCCAGTGTGTAGTGTCAAAGATTTAAAAAATCAACACTACGTAAAGTCCTAAGGACAGATTTTAATCAGTGATTTATCATTGAAATGGGGAAAAGCATCCAGTGTGCACTGAACTGAACTCCCACTTGCACACAGGTATCTGGGGGCTTTAAAGGCAGAATGAGGGACTAGAGGGGGCTCAGTAGAGTTAAGGAAGGGAAAATACACAAAGCAGGAAGGGGCAGTTTGGTCCAAGGGAGACCCATCTGGGTTTGCTAAGTGGTGCTTGTTGGAGTCAGGTTCCTCCACTCCCACAGAAGCTGGGAGATGGTGGCTATCTCCAGGTGGCTGCTGGGGCACACAGTTCTTTGAGCAACCTTGAGTTTTCTTAGAAAGGCATTTAAGGGGACCTAGGGTCATTCTAGGGATGCAGCCTTGTGCTGTTAGAGAGTATGCTAGTGTTTGTCCAAGTTTATAGACCAAGGTTGAAATCTAGACGTTGAGTCGAGCAGAGGGCTGGGAGGAGCCTTCTTAGAGTTCAGTCAAGGACAGAATCTTTGTCAGTAGCAAGTGTCAGACTACAACTCAGGTCTCCGGATTCCCACTCCAATTCCCCTCCCCCTACCACAGGTCTGCATATCGAGGACTTCTTTGACCTAAAGTGAACTGCAACCAGAACTGAAAGGACAAGAAAAATTCTTGAGATAAGGAGATTAAGGAGAAAGAACATGCTTGTCTATGATAAGTTTCCCCCCTCATCCCCCCTTTATACTGGATCTTGGTTAAAATGCTTAAAGCCAGTCTTTCTCTTGAGTGGGCCATCCCCATTCACTCTGTGGGGTTAGGGTTGGAGTCTAAGTATTGAGTGGGTTGGATCAATGATGCCTGGGAGTCTCACCACAGAAAGTAGTTTCTCAGTAAGTTATTGGTTTAAAGGTTTGCACACTGTGTATAAAATCCTGGGTGCTTTACTCTCTCACTAGCTGACCGGTGAGAAGCATTTTGGGTATTGACTTCCTGAGTTCACCCCAAGCAAATGTATTACTCATTAATCCCCTGCCGGTCAAGAACCTGAAGACAAGCGGCAGTTGCAGAGCAGTTTTGTGTCTTCAAACCTGATGTTTGGAGAACTTTCTGGGATCACTGTGAAGCCTGGAGGAAAGCCAACAATGGCTTCATAAACAGTATCTTTCCAGTCCAGTTGCTCAATGTTTACCCATTGCTGACAGCTTGGTTTCTCGCTTTCTTCCTCTTTTTCCATTTGGTTGCCCTCCTCTCTCTCTTTTCTTTCTGTTTTCCTTCCTTTTTCCTTTTCATTTCCTTCCTTCTTTCTCTTCTTCCTTCCTTTTCTTTTTTTCCCCTTCCATCCTTCCTTCTTCCCTTCCTTCTTCCCTTCCTTCCTTCTTTCTTTTCTTTCTTTCCTTCCTCCCTCCTTCTCTTTCTCCCTTCCTCCCTTCAACTCTCCAATTCACTTAGTAAACATCTTGGCTCCCATTCATTGCCAGACCATGCGATCACCCACTGAAAGTCAGGCTAACGGTTGCCAGACTCGTAGACTTTGAGTCAGGCAAGCCAAAGATCCGTTTTGGATTCAATATCAATGAGCCTGATTGTGACAAAACTATTTAACCCCTACATATGCATTTGTTTTATAAGCCAACATTTATTTTGTGTCTCTGTGTGTCTTAAGTTGTGCTAGGCATACCCACTGTGGTTTTTAAAAAAGATTCTATAAAATTCTAAAGTGTTGCTCGCCCTTGAGCTGTTGTGATGATCCAACTAAATGACATGTGCAACAATGGGTAGCCAATGGGTTACCCCATACCTGTCATGTTGTAGACATCAAGTAGCATTATCTTCCTCTTCTTTTCTCCCAGTATTCTAGATGCCAAGTATTCATATGTGAGTTTTTGAAAGGATCTCACAGGCTAGCCAGAAAAAGCAGAGTTCTCAGGGGTGGGGGGCAGGAACTACATGGTATTTCATACATTCCAGATCACATACATATTTATTTTTATTTTTTTACCATCTTTGCCATCAGACTGCATGTTAAAATCACTGTGAGCTAGGTGGTGGCCACTGCACTGTAGGGGCTACTGTGGTCACACATGGTATCAGGGCTGCCCACATTGTTCATTAGGCACATATATGAGTAGTTCTCAGCATGTTGATTGTAACTGCCTTTAAAATTCCTTCGAGGAGATTATGTTATGATTCAGCATTAAAACAGAAAGCCATCGGAGTGCACAAAAATAGAGAAGCAGGCATTAATTTGATATTAGTGAGCAAATAGTCCTCATTTGGGAAATAACCGCCAGCATCAAAGCTTGGGAGGAAATGTCACAGACGATGCTAAAGTACCCTTTGTAGAAGTGTGGCATTACTTCATACTTGGTGCCCCAATGGAAAAATACAGCCTTCCTGACACTGGGTCAAAAAGTGATTTAAATAAATAAATAACCCAGCAACAACTAAAAATCCTCGCTCTGCCTCTTAGGAACTTGGGTGAAGGATTTTATTTGGCTGGAACTCAGTTTCCTCTGCTGAAAGAGGAGTACTAATAACGTATACCCGGCAGGGCTCGGAGAGCAATAAATGCAGTAGAGACTTTGAAGTGAAACAGGTAAGATGAGCAAGGAGATGGTCTCTTAATCAAAGTTAAGTGGGAAAAAAATGGAGCAAGACTGCTAAGCTGAAGAAGAGGGTCCCTCCATCTCCCACCCAAGACAAACCCAAGAAAAGCCTGCAGCACCATTAGGAGCAGCACAGGTGGGGATGGCAGACACTGGAGGGCCATCAGCACAGCACAGGGCTGTGATAGGTGTTCCGAGCTTGCTTCATTGGCCTGCCTGCTCCATTAGAGAACCAGGGTCAATGCAGACGAAGGGTAAGGGATACAGGAGATTAGGTGAGTTAACATTCAGCTCTGTGCTACTAAATACAGTGTGGAGTGCTGCTTAGGCTCATCCTGGCAGTGGCATGTCTGTCCAATTCATCTTTTCCCATCCCGGGCTGAGGTTCCTTACTGTCAAACAGGTAACCACCCCATAACCTTCTGAGACTGCAATTGGATCTTCCCTGTGAAAGACTTAGTAAACTGTCAAGCACCCTTTGGTATTCTTAATCCAATGATCAAACTTAATCTTCATGTCTTTAAGGGATTTTTGTGTTGTTTTGGTTTGCTTTTCTTAATTAGAAAGGTATTGATCTTAAATCAAGGGTGTTTTTTTTGTTTTGTTTTGGTTTGGTTTGGTTTTTGTCCTGGCTTTTAGATTTCAAACCAGTTTTCAAATCTGCAACCAGTGCAGACCAATTTTGCAACCCTTCTGAAGTAATGATTTCTAATGCCAACACTCTCTTTTAAAAGCTGAGTGGCCTGGAATAAGTATCTTAGGCCTTCTGATTGTTTAGTGATCTATAAAATAGAAGTGAAAACACAATGTTCCTTATTTTGGGTTAAGAACATGCTACAATGATCAATTTCAAAAACTAGAGAATTGTGATTTCTCCAGTTGGATTCATGACAATGGCAAGGGACTCTGAGAAGAAACTAGAGATTTCTTTTGCCCCAGCTTCTCTGAGTACCAAGCACAGCCCTAGTATTTTGCAAGGGGAACGAAGCCCTGCCTGTCGTGAGACTCCCCGTGGCAGGCTTCCCAGCTCCGCGTCAGCTCTCCCTCTGCTTATGGGAAACTCCAGACTCACGTTGCGATCTGCCTGCATGTGTTGGCTCCGCTCCCCTTTTGCGGGCGATAGATTGCTTCTGCCGAAGCTGCGAGTGCAATATTTTGAAAATAGACATCCATTTCTAGAAGACAAGACATCCAAATAAGAATTTTTTTTCTCTTTTACATTAAAAATCATACTATCCGTAGTTTTCATGTCAGCATGATTTTTGGAGCTATCCAATAAGTCACCTTTGTAGTGACCACCCACTGGTGTAGAAGGAAGTAGCTGTACTAAGACTGTGGGCCAGGTCTGCTCTAGAGCAGGCTTTCCATTTGTCAGCCTTACCCTTGTGTTACGGGTGAGATTGCGTCCTCTTCAAATTCATATGCTGAAGTCGCAGCCCCAGAACCCCAGAAGGTGGATGTATCTGGAAATCAGGTTGCTGCCAGATGGCATTCCCAAGTTAGTTAGGATGCCGTCATACTGGAGTGGAACAGTCCTTAACCGCATATGACTGGAGTCCTCGTATAAAAGGGAAATATTGGCACGGACATGGACACGGGGAGAACGTTATGTGACAAGGAAGACAGAAATCGGAGTGACGCTTCTACATAGCCAAGGAACCCGAAGATGTCAGGGAACCACTGGTTGCTGGGGAAGAGACACCTGGAGCAGACCTGCCCTCACAGCCTCAGAAGGGACCAACAGCTTGATCTTGAACTTCCAGCCTCTGTTATTTAAGCCACCAAGTATGTGGCACTTTGTTACGGCAACCCCAGCAAACTGTTATGTGCCTGGTATTTCTTAGAGTTAGAGATTGTTGGAGGAGGAAGGCTCATTTAAAAACCTTTCAGCATGATTCCCTCGTGATCCTGGGGAAAGTATGAACCCCGCTACCCCAACCGTGCTTAGCGTTGAAGCGTTGACTGGAAGCCTGGTGGTGCGCACTCGCTTCACTGTCATACCCTCTTCGCTACGAGGTGAATAGGGAAAGGTTGAAGTTACTCAGTACAAGAGTGCCATCAACCTAGAAAGATCCAGGTGTCCAAGATGGCCTCAGGCTCAGTCCACAGAGACACCTCACCCCTTTCTACCTTACACTCCACGTGTAAGTGTCCCTGTCTCTGGTTCAGACCCACTCAGGAACTTTGCAGGTCTATGCCCGCCTTTGCCCCAGGCCTCAGAGCACACTGCTTCTCAGAGAATTGAAAGGTATGACTAGAATATTCCTTCCCCAGAATTTCAAATAATTCTTTCACCTTCTTGTAGTCTTTGGTCAAATGTCACTGGTATCCAGGCTACTCACTATCCTGTTCTACTTCTTTCTTAACAGTGTTTCTAATGCTTTCTACTTACTATGTTCATTTATACTTAGAGTGTAGGTCTCCCTATGAAAATGTAAGCTCCAGAAAATTGGGGATCTTTTTTTAATTTGATCACTGACGTATCCTAAGTGCCTAGAATAAGAATGCCTGCAATATATTAGGCTTTTAATATATTTTTGAAAGAATGAATAATTATTTTTTAAGTATCCTTACTGGAATAGTTCCAATGTTACTACTGAACTTATTGCCTTGCTGTTGTAGAAGACTGCCTCACAGTAGAGACCTCAGCAGTGGAGGGGACCTCTTACTCTGGCAACCTTGGCTTCTGGCCTGTATCCCAGTTACAGCCTGGACCTGGACCCAATCAAGAGAAGCACCAAGGGAAACCTGAAGAAAGCACTGGTGGAGAAAATTAAACTTTAGCATTGAGCTGGAAACAATCTCTCTCTCTCTCTCCCTCTCTCTCTCTCTCTCATTATTTACACATGTGTTTACAGTTGCATTTTTTAAACATTATATTCAGACTATGGTGGTAAAGCAATTTAGACAAGCAGATCCAATTACCCTCCAGAGCTACACTGGAAAATAAGGTGGCAACTAGCAGCACGCGGCTGTTAAAATTTAAGTTAATTAAAAGGGATTAAAATTAAAAATTCAGCTCCTCAATCACATCAGTCTCATCTTCATTGCCCAGTAGTGACACGTGGCCGGTGGCTGCCCGGTCTGACAGTGTGGATGGAGAATGTCCCCATCTTCACAGCACTCCAGTGTCTTAGTGTCTGAAACTTTAGCATCATGAATTCAGGTATCGCAATGCACGGTGGAAGATTTCACTCTTCTTTGGATCATATCACACACCAGCCAGATGGACTCAGGCCAAGGTGACTCTGCAAGGTTCCATGCTCACTTTCTTCCGTTATGATTTCACAGGTCTGTGCAGAGTAGGAAATAGTAGAGTGTGTTTTAGCAGGGTTACAGTATCAGGCATTCAGGTTCTGAGATTTCTCAAACCACAGTTAAGAGAGGCGGTGTAGGAAAGGGCACGGGGTCATCACGCACGTTTTGGTGAGTTCAGGCATGTACAAGTAGTGCAGAATGACTGACATGCAAGGCCAATGTGGGAGTGAGGCCTTCGAGCCCGACTGCTATGGAAAGAAAGTGACGCAACTGTAAACACCTTCCGGTTGGGAGCTAGTGTGCTTGATACATACTATCTGTGTCCTTGGCACCTAGAGTAATATATACTAGGCTTTTCATATATGTCTGTTGTTATTGAATGAATGAGTCAGATAATCAACCAACTAACACATCAATCAACCAAGAAATGATGTATGTACAAAGGCAGGATGCATTTGCCAGGGTAGGAATGTTACTCTCCACTAATAAACAGAGCCAAGAATTCAGCGGTTTTCACCTACAAAACTTGCTTTCCATTTAATTCGACATGCCTACAACAGGCTGCAGTGGAGGATAACCATCCACATGTTCATTCAGGGAGCTAGGCTCATGCGTGGTCTGTCAGCTTTCCACTACAATATCCTGGACAAGTGGCCTGCTAGGTCTCCTAGATAGAGAAAAAGAGAGATGGAGGAAAAACAAGTCATTTCTACTCAAAGGTCATTGGTAAGGACTTGTCATGTGACTCCATTCCCTGTGAGGAAATCTGGGAAATAGAAGGGAGCACATGACGTATTTGGTGAGTTCTAACCTTCTCCCACACCATATCCCACAGGACCATGGCACAAAGCTTAACATTTATCCACTGGTGGTTTTCAAGCTATTTTTTTAAGCCACCGGATCTTTCTTCAAATACAATACGACATGTAAGTAAGGCAAAGTAGATGTCTTCTGTTTGCAGTGAGGGCCCAGAGAGGAGGATCCAGGAGCTGCCCACTCTATGCCTTCCGTATCCGTCTGGGGAACCCAGGACTCTGCGTGTGGAAGGAAGACCGGCTGATGCATGCTGGGAGTCAGTGCAGTGCTTCACACGGGAAAGTGGGGTGGTCACAGCTTCTCTGCAAAGATGAAGATGGGCACCATGGCGGAGGGCAACAAGGGGAGAGGGAAGCTGAGGCTGTGAGTGCGTGCGTCTGGGTGAGAGGCAGCAACAAGTGCTGAGGCTCCCAGAGCTGCTCAGAGGCTGAGGGTCTGAGGTGTGTCTCCGTGTGATTCCATGTGATTCCCCAGCTTTTTCCTGTTCAGAATTCTAAGTCTGTTTCTCGGTCTAACCTTGCTTCTTCTATATAGATGTTGAAGTCATTTCAGGTTTCCTTCCAGGACTGACTGACGTAGGTCTATTACCAGAGTTAGCACACTGTTTCTGTAAAGGTCCAGGCAGCATGTACTTCAGGCCCATGGGCCACTTGGTCTCTATTGCAGCTACCCGTCTCTGCTGCAGTTGAGAAAAAATACAACCACAGTGTGCAGGTGAACGGGCGTGGTGGTGTTCCAATAACATTTTATTTAGGAACACTGGTACTTGAATTTCATGTAATTCCCACGTCATGAAACATTGTTCTTCTTTGATTTGTTTTCAAGCACTTAAAAATATGAAAAGCATTTTTAACTCACAGGACATATACAAGGTCTGCCCAGAAAAAGTACAGCCATTGTTAATATAAGGAGATTGGTTTGTGTAACATGGATTTAACCTGACAGCCAAGGAGAGTGGACTGGAATGTGCATGTGTGAACAATGATGACATCACTGTCCTAGTCAGTGGGGGCGGTAGACATCACTGAGTGAGCATGTGTACTGTGTGGCCGTCACATTCAAAATGACTGAGTGAGTAGAGCAACGAATCTGCATCAAACTTTGTGTTAAGCTTGAACATTACTCTGTGGAAACTATTCGGATGACTCAGAAGACTGCAGCTATGGCATCACATCTCAGGCAAAGTTTTTTTTGTTTTTTTTTTTAATTTATCTTTAGAGGGGAAGAGAAGGAGAGAGGGAGAGAAATATCAATGTATGGTTGCCTCTCGTGCGTCCCCTGCTGGGAACTGGTCTGCAACCCAGGCATGTGCCCTGACTGGGAATCGAACCTCAATCTTTTGGTTCACAGGCCCATGCTCAATCCACTGAGCTACACCAGCCAGGGCTCGGGCAAAGTTTTTTGGTGAAATGTCAAATCACCCAGGGGACTCAGCCCCGCTACAGCCTAGATTTGGCCTCCTATGACTTCTGTTTTTCCCAAAACTAAAATCACCTTTGAAAGGGAAGAGATCTCAGACCATCCATGAGATTCAGGAAAATACAACAGGGTAGCTAATGGCAATTGGAAGAACTGTGTGAAGTCCCAAGGTGCCCACTTTGAAAAGGACTGAGGCATCATTGTCCTATGTACAGTGTTTTTTGCATCTTCTTTTTTAAAATATTTTATTTATTTATTTTTAGAGAGAGGGGAAGGAAAGGAGAAAGAGTGGGAGAGAAACATCAATGTGTGGTTGCCTCTCATGTGTCTCCCACTAGGGACCTGGCCTGCAACCCAGGCATGTGCCCTGACTGGGAATCGAACCGGTGACCCTTTGCTTCACAAGCCCATGCTTAATCCACTGAGCTACACCAGCCAGGGCAGTTTTTTGCATCTTCTATCTTCTTCAATAAATGTCTCTATTTTTCATAGCACATGGCTGGATACCTTCTACATAGACCTCATAAAAAGAGATGGTGGGCCAGATTTGGCCTGGGTGGTACATTATGCAAATCCCTGCTTTTTTTCCCCTTTAAATCCTGAATGATCATATCAGTGTGAAAGGGACTCATATTCATGACGGTTATTTTTTTCTTTTTGGAGTGGCATATATTCTGATGAAATACAAATAAAGGTATGAGACTAATGTTTTAAATGATTTATCCATAGAACACACAGAAACTCTGAAAAAAGAAAAACACCACTGGAAATCATTGTTGATTTAGTTAATGTCATTGTGATTTAATTTTGTACCACCCCAGGCACTGTGACACACCCACACAATTAGAATAAACCAAGCAAAATAAACAAGGCCGGAGGCCCTGGGGTTCCTGGATTCCTCTTGCTACTGTAATAGAAACCCCAAAATAAAGACCTCGTCCCTCAGGGCACTGCCCATGGAAAACACCAGTCCGTTGTGAAAATTCCCGGGAGTCACTAAGCTGAAAGTTTGGAGTTCTCAAGGCCTAGAAAAGGAAACATTGTGCTCAGTTTGCCGTTATCAGCAACCTACTAGTCCCTGAAAGAGCCCACGTGAATAAACACACCAACTAACGCTTCAAGTGAAATTATTCGTCCTTAAAGTGATTTGTTCACAGTTGTCAAAGCAATGCAGATTTACTTTAGGTAATTTGGGAAAAAATGATCTAAAAGTATAATGATGAGAACAAAAGTCACTCCAAATCTCAGAACCTAGAGACAGCCATTGTAAACCCAGGCCATTTGCCATGATGAGGATCCTACTGAATCTGTGTATTTATAGCCTGATTTTTTTTCACTCAACATTATACTCTGAACATTTCCTCACGTCATATAAACATTCTTAGATGTTTTTTCTATTGACCACAGAATTTTGTACAGACATGTTTTTGTTTATTGATTTATTGAAAATGATATTTTATGAATGATTACGCATCCGGTCCTCAAATATTTACCATGTGCCCCCTTGATGCTAGGGACTGGCCGAGGCCTGGCAGGACCCAGGGACATAGTTCTTGTCCTCTTGGAGCTGACACTGGGCACTGTCCTTAGATGAACACAGAGAAAGAGGGGGCATATTGAAAAGGTGGAGGGGTGGGAGGGCAGGGAAAACTTTGGAGAACAAATCTGTAGTTCAGATGGCATCATTCTGACAGATATTTTGACTCTAGCCCCTATTGTCTAGGCAGAGACTTAGCTGCGTCCCAGTGACGTTGGTCTGCCCGAGACAGTCTGTCCTGGTTAGACAGTTTGAGAGGACTTAGCATTTAAGATGAGCTCAATCCCAGAGCAGGAAAGAGACCAGTTTCTCACCAGATGACAGGAAGCAGCAGTATTGTCCAGGGGAAATGACTTCGGACCAGAATTCAACTGCCTTCAATCCTGGTCTCGGGATCAGTGCAGACAATAGCATCCATGTGCCCTGAGCCACAAGAAAGGTTTTCTGTGACCAGTCCCCTTGGGAAACCAGAACATCTTCTGGGGAGGGGGCTGGCTCTACCTGGCACCGAAATGATCTCTCTAGTGGTGTGTTGATTAGTATTACCTTGCTCCTCCAGAACCCTGTGAAAGCGAGTAGAATGTCTGCTTACTTTTCACCAAGTTGGTGTGAGATTTAACTAAGATGCTACATAAGAAAGCATTGTAAAAAGAAGTATAAAGAGTTATAATAACCCATTTTGAGATAAAGCCTTCACATCATTTGTGAAGACTGTTCTAAATTCTCCCAGACATTTTTACACGTGATAATTTTTTAAAATTATTTTTAACCACATAAGCAAGTTGAAGCAGACTTTTTCCAAACACTTGTCTACAGAACAGGACTGTCCAGTCTCCTGAGACACCTTCAGGGCCAAGGGTCGATACTCAAATTCCAGACTACCCACGCACCACAATTTCTTTTTTCGAAAAACTCTTCCTCACAGTACTGCTCTCAGGAATCAGTGAGATACCACGACATGGTATAACTAAAGCACCCAGCACCAAAGCTAGCTCAGATGAAAACTAACTAACAACGTTATTATCATAACTGGTGTCGGCACACGAAATCGCTTCCTAATGCAGCCTGGGTTCCCACTCACGCAGCACCCTGGTCTCACACAGTGCTGACTGCCCGCTCAGAAGACATCCTCACACAGCTGGCTGTTAACTCACATCTCTTCTATCTTGTATTTTCCTGGCTAAGATTTTAGATTTAAAAAGTCAGTTTCGAAACACTTGTTAGGAAAACGGGAATTTGTTCCGTCATGATTGATACATGCGGGAATCATTTGAGCATGACGTGACTACGTTTGCGTATGCATTATTTCATCCGTAGGGAACTGCCTGCAGCTGACCGGAGCTCCGCGGGAATATGCAAAGTGCGCACACCTCATCCGTCTAGCAGCCACTGCAAATCGCCACATGTGCTATGACCTCACCCACCCACACCTGGAGCTAGCATTTTCCCTCTGACTTCTGATCACCCTGTCTCCTCCACTTCACGCTAGCTCCAGAGCTGCTCCCTCCTGACACCCATTTGCACAAGCAAACTCCAGGTCTTTTCCAAGGAACCCTATCATTTTTACTGTGGTATGTGTGATGTCATTACCCTTCAACATGCATACAGCTCTCCTACCGTTTTCGTGACACGCTGGTCTCTGCAGCTGTGTGCCATCATGTAGTCGTGAGTGTTGTCACCCAACTCTTCCTCGAAGTTCTGTAGATTTACTACACCGTGCTGTCACTTACAGGGGCCCATCATAATCTCCCCTGCTTTATCTTGGCTAAAATAGGACTTGCTGTCTACTGAGATCAATTCTTTTCTATTTTATATAAAGTTTGACCAGGTATTCCAAGCAAGAGGAAAGCTTGTATAAGTGGGTGGTGACATAAGACTTGAAATTACCTGGGACCTTGTCCCAGGAGAAGCAGCGGGTTGCCATGTCAACAGGATGGTCTTCAGAGTGGAACGCTTCTGGGCTGGATGTCCTCCTCCCTGAGCGCCTCAAGTCAATGTGTCAGATCTCCAGAGCTCGCTCTTCTGCACAAACATCAGGAAATGACTCTCACAGCTTAGGGTAAATCTGGAGAGCAGGCCATAGAATATGCACGCAATGTCAACCCAGTGCCGTGGGCAGGACAAACATATTGGATACTGGTTCTCTCCTCTTTCCTTTCTATGCTAATACCAGATAAATTGTATGGAGCATGTATTTCATTCCAGGAGCTATTCTAAGTACTTTTAATGTATTAATTAATTTAACCTGTATAGCAACCCTATGCAGAAGATTCCATGATTATTCCTGCTGGATAGATGGGTGAATAGATGCAGAGGAAGGCTGGGTGATTGCCTAAGATCAAATAGCTAGTGTGCCAGTTATTGCCACTGACTCTCGGCTGCAAGCCACCCTTCTGTTCTCCACTGTGTGGTGCTGAGACTGGGGCTCTGCAAAGCATGTGTCTAATTTGCCACCTGGATTCCCCTAAGTATCTGCAAGGCTGAAGGGACCTGCTCCTTCCTATTTGCTGCTTGCATCACTTCCTGTGCACTGTTCACCCCCCTAAACCCCGCCCCCCAGAAGAAGCAGTTCCTTCCTGTTGCCACAGCTAAATCCACCTTGCCGTTTTCCCACCACTCACAGGACGAGCTCTACTGTGTTTCCCCAGAGACTTTCTCTGAGTCTGTGTGATAGCTCTGAGGGCCCTCTGCTATGGCTCAACAATTCAATCACCTAGAACTCTTCCCTTCACCCCCCAGTCCCAGGGGCCATAGATGCATTCTGCAGTGGGAATTTCTATGATTCTTAGAGTTCGCTACTTACCCTTTCATTTGCCTAGCGAACAACTTTAAACGTCATTAGCATCGTGTACATTAAATGGTCACTGTTGGTCAGTGTAACTTGTGTGCTCTGTGTCCTGGCTGCACCCTACCAATGCATCTGGAAAGGGCAGAGACAGAACTCTAAGCCAGCCAGCTGTGTCCGGGGACCAATCACTGTTAATACTGCATCGCCAATAGCATCCCATCACTAGGCGTTCTTATGTGGTGGTCACTGTCTTAAACATAAACCCAGTTGTGAGGTGGCTGACTAATATCATATTGTTAGCTCCGATGCTGTGGAGTCAGAGGAAGGCAGATACGCACTTCAATCAACCCTCTAAGAAGTCTGACATTTGGAGACCAGTCAGAACACTACCAGCTTCTTCTTGTGACCCACTGACCCCCAAACCAAAGAAGGAAGACTCAAGCAAGGTCAACAAACGATAGATGCCCACGTTGCAGCCATTGGAAAGCCTCCTCTGGAATGCTGCACTTCCACACGGAGCCTGAGACACAGTCCCTAGCCTTCACGAATGTCTCAGCCGGACGTGTCCTCAGAAAGCACCTTTTCTAGAACTCCTTCTTTATAAATGGGTAAGTTGAGACCTCGAGAGGACAAAGACCCTGGCCCGGAAATACACAATTACACAGACAAAGACACTGTCGCCTGACAGCGAATCTTTCTACGTCAAACCTAACTTTTCAGCTGGGACAGGTACTGGGTAAGTTTTGTGCTTTAGCGCTTTTTCTAGCGATGACTGCCACATCCCTGGAATATGATCTCTGCGGACCAGCGCTCCTTGGCTTCTCCCGATGTCAGCTCCCAGAAGGACGGGGAGATGGGGGAAGGAGAGGCTCTTTTCCCCATTGCTTGTTCTGCCGCCCCTCCCTGACTGCTTCCCTGCCTACCTCCTCCGCCCTGAAGGTGGCAACAAGGCTGAAGCCGGTGAGATGAGTCGAGTGAACGCAGGGTCAGATGCTACCTTTATTTACAGCTTAGACATTTTATTTATCATGGGTGGGTTTTTTTGCATTGGTTTTTATTTTTAAAAATATTGCATTAAAATATTTATCACAATTACTGGGTTCTTTGGTGCTTCCTTTATGTTTTGTGCCCAAGGATACAGCATCATGTCCTTATTCCATCCGTGCCCTCTGTCACTGCCCTCCCTGCTGCACGCCCCAGAAAAGCCCATTTTTAGAGCTTTATCGTCTCTTTCTGATGCACACTCTCCTTCTGAAACACTAAAAGCATTCCTACTGATAGCTCAAAGGATGAGTAACATGAACAATGACCACCCAGGATCATTTGATGGAGAGCCAGGAAAAAGGGGAGAATCTTTAACTTTGATGTAATGAATGCTCTGGTAGCAGAAAGGCATGGGCTTTGAAGTCAGAGGAACCGCTGACTGAATCCTGACAACACCACTCAGCAGCTGTGTGACACCCCCCGACTGGTGGGATTGACAGTCTATGATCTGAAGGCACTGGATCCACAGATGTGACCAAGGCATGCTCCCTGCTGTGAAGGCCACCATAATCTAGGTGGAGGAAATTACTTCTCTGAGCCTTGGTTTATACAGTGGCAAGTAGAAATAGCATTGACTATTTGGGAAGATTAAACATGGTTCTTTCATGAAATTGGCTGGCATCATGGGTGGCCCAGTTAAAATTTGCCTCCACAAAAGGAAGTTAGTTCCTCACTGTAGCATTTTTCACAGAAGTCATCATCTCTCTGCCCAGGTATTCTTCCAGCTATTCAAACTTATTGAGGAAGGTCCCCTTTCCCTACCAAAAAAATACTCACTGGAGACCTGTGATGGAGTGCCTTGGCATTTAAGGAAAACACAAAGGGAGACACTTTCCTGTCAGCCATACTCAAGGCCTTTGGGTTTTGATCTAGCAGTTTCCATTCCTAGTACCTTGCACATTTTTTTCACAGCAGAGGCCTTGTCCTTCACCACATCCCTCTACCTCTGAACTTAGTTGGCCTCCCTTAGGTTTGCAGGGTCTTCAGGAGTGAGTGTCTTTTCCCAGTGGGATCAACAACCATCTGAGCCCTATGCCATACACTGCTGGTGTTACAATTGCAATCTTCTTCTGAAGACAAGTTGGGCGCGACCTCTCCTAATACAATGTGGTGGGAAGAATTCTAAGATGACCCCAAGTGGGTCATGCCCTTGCATAATGTCCTGCTATTGAGTGGAAATGGAACCTGTGACTTACATCTAGCCAATAAAATATGACAGAGTGAAGGGATGGTCCCTCTGGTGATGATGTTATGTAAGATGCCACTACAGCAGACTACAGTGACAGGTTTTCCTGCTGACCTGGAAGAAGTGAGTTGTCAGGTGATAAGAGAACCTATAAGAGGGCCACGTGGCACAAAAACTCTGGGTGGCCTGTAGGCACAGAGAACAGCCCCACCTGACAGCCAAGAAAGCAAGAACCTCAGTCCTACGAACGCAAGGAACTGAAACCTGCCAGCAACCACGTGAGCTTAGAAAAAGAATCCAAAGTTTATAAAGGGATGAAGGCCAAGTAATACCTTGATTTCTGCCTTATGAGGCCTTGAGCAGAAAATCTAGCTAAACTTTACCCAGGCTCTGGCCAAGTGAAAACTGTGAAATAACAAATTTATATTGTGTTAAGCCATCAAGTTTGTGGTCATTGGTTACACAGCAATAGAAAACTAATGCACATCACTTGTCTGCTTGAGAAGGCTGAGGTAGGGAAAGCTAATTCCCAATCAGCATGTTTTCTCATGGTCTTTCCTCTCCACATAAACGGATATACTAAAGGTAGAGAATCAGGCCTTGTTCTAAAATTCCATTTTTTTCCTAAACCCAAGGTTTTATATATAACAGTAATTGAATCTTCTCCCATTACATGTTCTGTGTTTCTTTCAGTGGCACTGATTGCTTTGTATCAGTTTTGTCAAGAGGCAAGAAGGACATATCCCCCAGTGTTCATGTAGAAGTTTTGACCAAGGGGATAAGCATAGAGTTCAACGGGATCCAAAAAACTGGTAGACTTTGAGGGAGCTGACTGATGGGTAACTTTAATCCGGAATCCCTGTGGAGTGAACTATAGTCAACTTCCAACTGCAACTTTTGCACACAGCAGAGACAGGTTAATCAGTACATTTTCAAGACAAATTATAAATAAATTACAGCCGTTTAGCTGAACAGATCATTCATGTATTCATCAAAGGTACACGGAGACTCTACAGGGTAGCACCAGGAAAGTATGCAGATCCCTGACTCCTACCATACACACACCTGCACACCCTGATTGAAGATTGAATTTTATTCTCTCTTAGCATCATAACAAACTATCCAAAAACTCCATAGGTTAAGCAACAATGACTTGCTTTTATCTCACAACGCTGTAGGTTGACTAGGTGGCTCTTCTATTTCTCCTGTGTCAGCTATGGTCATTCGGTGGTTTTTGCATTCAGTTCGTGGCTGGGCTGGCCTAGAAGCTCCTAGAAGGCCACTCTCAGATGTATGGGGCCTTGGAGCTGACTGTCAGATAGGACACCTCGGTTCTTCTCCATGTGATCCCACTCCCTGTATCGTGTCTCATTCCGCAAATGCCTTTCCCCATGGTCTTTCTCTCCAGTAGAACAGCCTGAACATTCTCCATATGGCAGCTGAGTGTCAAAAAACAAAGGGCAACCTTCAATGCCTCTGAAGGGCTAGGCCTAGTTGTCTACAGGGACATTGATTCAAAGTAGTCGTCACACAGTCCAGATTCAAGAGAAGGGGAAACTGACCCCACTTTTGAGAAGAGGGAAGAGATGTGTATCTAGAGAAAGGAGGAATTGTTGGTGACCATTTTCGGTGACTATCTGAGGTATAAATTTGTGGCTGTGTTCATGAGACTATGCTCATGTAGGTTTACTTCTGATTTTAGGTTTTCTGTTAATAACTAAGTATGATATTGACATTACCAAATAACCCATTTAAAGTTAATTTTTACAATTTTAAATAAGTAAGTCCAAGTGCTTTAATTCATTCAGTCAGTTACAAAAATCTCATTTCTCTGGGCCACAGAAAGGGCACTCTGACATATACTGACTAGGTCAAGTTACCAGCAGTGGGAATGCGAGATAACACTAGGAGATGCCCTCCATGTAGAGCCCACAGAACACCACTGATGGTCTCCAGGGTAGTTTCAGACTTGGAAGCAGTAGGGTCCAGGGTGTAATTCCATCTCCTTAATTTCCTTGTAGTATTCCATTTTCAGTCTTTTTCATATAACGTTATAATCAACGAAATAGATTTGTGTTGTCGACTGAGAAAAACTCAAAATTTGGACTGGTAAGCTTTTGTCTTCTGGCCAATGGCTGGAAGTTAAATATCATTATATAGAAACATCCTACAGTATTCATTCACTCATCAATATATCATCTGCTAGATTAGAAAAGTGACAGGTAAAACTTATGACTCACTTAATATCACCCATCTAGCAATGAGCAATGCTGTCTCCATCCCCAGTCTTTGGTCTTCATGACCAGTTAATGGACCATGAGACACTCTCAGAGCCCAGAGTTGGGATGGAAACAGTGAATGAGACAGGCCTGAGTGTGAATTTAAGCTGCATAATCTCAATTCATCTTCTCTTAACATAGTTGCATAGCTTTTTAATTTTTCTATATTTAAAAATTTCTTTTTTGTAATTTAGTTGGAAATTTTTAACCAAATAATATATGCAGAAAACTAGAAATCAATGATTTCTAGTTTTATACCTCACTAGTGTTTATACCTTCCTGGTTATCATAATAATAGCACATCTTTGCATAGTGGGGAGGTTTTTACCTATGAGGACATATCAGAATTACTTAAGAAGTAAATATTTTTAGCAACAATGCATGCCTGTTAATATATGCACAATTTTCCCCTGAAATTTCACCCTCTCAAAGATAGAGAATTTCAGTTTCATGTTATTGACATAGAGTTTATTCTGAAATGGAGAATTCATTCTTCCTAAGCCCCTTTACTCATCAAACAATAGTATAACGCTTTGCAGTATGCTATAAAGACTTCTGGCTCTCTCACTTAAACTTGAGCAACAATATAAGGCAAAAAACGTATGAGGACCATTCTTTCTATTGTACAGATAAGGAAACCAAACTCCAGAAAGGCTTGGTGCTTTTCCTATAGTCATTTCACCAGTCAGTCAATACTAGATCCAGGTCTCAAATCCAGTTCTTCTGACTTCAAGGTCCATGCATCCTGTTTTCTCTCTTAATGTTCAAAAAATGCAATACTATCGTGACAAGAGGAAGAAATCAGGCCATTCTTGAGCATCTATTGTCTGCCAGGAACTTTTCTATGGATTTCCTAGGTAATGTTTTTCATTTAATCCAGACACTATGAGACATATGCATTATTAGCCTGGCTTGACAGAAAAGGAAGCTGAGTCCTCAGAGGTAATAAACCAGAGTATACAACCAATCATTGGCAGATTTTGAGAATTGGACCAGAGAATTATAACCCGTGCTCTTTTCATTCATATGAGAGAGAGAGACAAAGAAGGGGCTATGAATCAAAAGAATCTACAAGTAGTTATTTTGTCCTGGTTTAGCCTACCTCGTCCACTGCAGTTGCCCCACGTTAAATAGCACAGGTGTCCTGCCCACGTTTAGGTTTACCATGATAGGATTTTACCTGCAGCCGGAGACTGTTTGTGAAATGTGGGCACTGCAGTGCAGAGAGCTGGGAGGAAGTCGTATTTTTAGCTCGGTTTTCTAACTCTGGGGAGCAGTAGTCTCCGGCAGCATGATTTGATCATGTTTGATTAATGACCTTACTCAGTTCAGTCTTCTTTATGCACTGCCACCGCTGGCTCCCACAGTATTAATGGGTTTAATCTTAAAGGAGTCCTGTTGGATGATTCCCCAGTTTTCTATTATTATTGACTCACTGAAACCCTCTATGAAAGTGATATGCTTCTGTCTGGGAAACCCTGGGCACGCCTTGCCATTCTTCAAGTAATTTGGAGCTCACCTTGTCTGGAAGTAAATGGAGTTAGAGAAGACAGGCTCACCTCTTCTGTGTGCATTTGTTTTGTATGTGACCCAAGAACTGCAAATGGTTAGACAACACTGGAGCTGAGGGTCTCTGGGATCAGTAGGGCTCAGGTGGACTTCATGGCCCATGTTCCGAGTAGTGAGAGCCTATCCCCCACCCCCAGGAGCCAGCCCCTCCCACACTACATTCCATGAGGAGGCTCTTCATTCTTGGATTTGACAGAATGATTCTGAGATGGTTAAGGTTGCGTGAGAGAGGTGACATAATATGCAATTAATATGCTCTAGTCTGCTTGTACGGCCAGATTGAAGCACCACAGACTGGTTGGCTTAAACAAGAGACCTCTCCCCATTCTGGAGGCCAGAAGTCCATGCAAATGCAGATTCTGGTGAGATCATTCTTCCTAGTTCGCAGATGGCAGCCTCACCACTGTGTCCTCAGGTGACCATTCTTCTTTGTATTCTTAGAGAGAGCTCTGGTCTCTCTTTCCCTTCTTACATGTCAACCCTTCGCCCTTATAACCTCATTTAACCCTCATTATCTCCCAAAAGGCCCATCTCCAACTACCATCACACTGAGTGTTAGGGCTTCAGTGTGTGAATTTGGGGGGATACAATTCAGTCATGGCAATAATTAATAGCTATTACCTATGAAGCACTGATTATATTGCACACGTTATATTATGGATTTTCTATTATTTTATTCAGTACTCATAAAGACTTTCCAGTATATATAAATGAATATGAGTTTATAATTTCATTTTAAAGGTAAGGAGAATGAAAGACCAACTGAAAACTTAGCACTCATAACAAAAAAAAATGTCAGATCCAGGACTTAATTCAGATGTGTTTGCCTCCAAAGACACTGTCTGTTCCATGTCTCTCATTCCCTCCCTCCCTCCCTCCTCCCTCCCTCTCTCCTGCCTATGTTACAACAGCAATGATTGTCTCCATCAGGACAGTCCATCTTGAAATGGAGTTGAATTAAAACTGTCAACCTGTCAGCATAGTCTTGTTTCTCAGGTGTCCTACAGTCTGACTGAGCCACAGCTACCTTGCTGCACTACCCGGCCCACTCGTCCTCATCCTTCTTCCCATTTGAAACGCATTTTTCCAGCAGTGGAATTGCCAGGTCAAAAGGCAGTTCCATTTTTAGTTTTCTGAGGAAATTCCACACAGTTTTCCACAGTGGCTGCCCCAGTCTGCATTCCCACCAACAGTGCACTAGGGTTCCCTTTTCGCCACAACCTCTCCAATACTTGTTGTTTGTTGATTTGTTTATGATGATCTGTGTGAAGTGGTACCTCACTGTAGTTTTAATTTGCATCTTTTTGATTGCTAGTGATGCTGAGCATCTTTTCATATGCCTCTGAGCCTTCTGTATGTCCTCCTTGGAGAAGTGTCTGTTCAAGGTCTTTTGCCCATTTTTAAATTGGGTTGTTTATCTTCCTGGAGTGGACTCGTGTGAGTTCTTTACATATTTTGGAGATCAAACCCTTGTA
>PVKM010021709.1:0-13168 GCA_004027735.1 Carollia perspicillata | reverse complement strand
AGAGGCACGAAATAAAGAGGGGGGCGGAGCGAAACTGAGAAAAAATGAACCGAAAAGGGGTCCGGAGAGGGCGGAACAACACAGCGAAGGAGGGGGTGCGGGAGAGAAAAATGAATGCCCCAGAACGGAAGGCGCGGAAAGTGGGGGCGACAGACGGCCATAGAGAAAGACGGAGGAGGGCGAGGGAGTGGAACTGCGTGAGTCAGGCGGGGGAGGGTGGTCCTGGGGAGGTAAAGAGAAGCGCTCGCACCCCGGGCCCAGGTCTCCTCAATCCAGGCCATTCTGGGCACTGCTCATCGCGGCTGCTCGGCCGACCCCGGGCTGCTGCGGGCCAGGTGCGGGGAGCGCAGGGCTGGAGCGGGGAAGCAAGCAGCCCTCTGGCCAGCCCCGCGCCTCTCCCCGGGCAGTCAGGCCTGCTCCCAGGTGTTGGGGCCTGGCCGGGGACCCATCATCCAGCCCGCTGCGGCTGCCGCTAGCTACCTCAGCCATTCGTGCCGCCTTTCCCGAGCTGGCAGCAAAAGTTGGCAAAGTTTCTCCTAGTTTCCCTGTCGCTTCTCCGGACCCAGGGGAGAGCTCTGAGGCCCATGGGGAGCAGCACCCCGACCTGGTGCGGCTCTGGAGGCCCCGGCCACGCCTCCTGGAATACTGGCGGTTGGTTTCCTGGCCAGTTGCAAATCCCTCCGGTGTGGACACCAGGCCACGCACTCGAGCGTCCCTGCGACTGCTAATAGGAGAGAGAGAGAATGCGGAAGAGAGAGAGGGGGAGAGAGAGAAGGAAAAAAAATATTCTCAGCTCAATTTAAGTCTCATGGAAAGGGCTTACAACTGTAATTAAATCATTAAATTCTTGTCTACGCTTCACAGAGCGGAGAGAAATTAACTTCCCACCAACCTCATTTTCTATTTGAACATGAAATAATGATTTTCTGCCCGTCTAATTACAAAGCCAACATCTGATCAAGCCAGCATCCAGAGGGGATTATCGCATGCACGAGTATTAGACCTCATTACCAGCTTGAGTGCAAAATTATTACATCTTGTAATTGGATGGTGAGATTTATATACAGATCGGCCCGGTTTCTGTAAGATTGTAATTACAAGCTTCGTTGGTTAGCTACTTATCAGAACTTTGCAGGAAAACAAAACAAATGACTGAGGAAAACGAGCATTTCATTAACCTGTAACCCGAGCGCGGGGGGAGGGAGCGGTGGGAGCGTGCGCCGGCGTCTGCAGGCAGCGGAGGGATCGCTGGGCCGCCCTGCAGCCGGGGACCCCGGGCCTGGGATAGAAGGATGGAAGACCGGCTTAGGCGGGGAGAGCCGGGGCTGCAGCCGGCGCCCCGAGCGGCTGGGTGGAGAGGGCAGAGAGTGGACTCGGTGACTCTCCGCTGGTGGGCAGATGTGTAGGGCAGCCCCGAGAGTCCTGGGTTTACGTCGGGATTCCGCCAGCGCTACTTTGTGCGCCAAAGCGTTTGCCCTGGACGCCCTGTGGGTGCACTCTCCACACCCCGGGCCACGTTGAGTGGGCCTCTACGGCAAGCCGCTGGAGCTTTTTTGTGCGCTGGGAACATTGGAAGAAGGCGAGACGACGGAGAAGCTTCCGCGTGCAGGGCGTTTGTGCGCTCGAGCCTATCCCAAATCAACTTCCCAGCGCACCTGCTTTTCCTCCCTGTGCGGTGTGTCACTTTGACCCCATCTCCCGGATTAAAAATCCCCGGAACAGGTTCGGTCGTCCACGGACTCGCCAGTTTAGTCCGGAGCCAGGCTCCACTGCCCGGGTGGAGCTGGGGAGCCGGCGCCACGTCGGGGCCCGGCTGCCTAGGACGCTGAGTCCCAGTGCGGGGCTCGGATTGGCCAGGCCAGGGCAGGGACCGGCTCCGCTGAAGACCGGGGTAGTGGAGAGACCGCCTCTGCTTGGGACCCGGGCGCCTGGAGAGAGCTAGTTAACCGAGGTTCTCGGGTCCCTATCCGGTTCTGGGTCTGGAGGGTCCCCCTCTGGGCCATGCCCCGCCCCCCACCCCGCATGGCTAGTGCCCTGGCCTTTCGCTCCCCCCCTGCAGTCCCACGCAGGCAGGTCAAAAGCTGACCAATTTGCCGAAGAAACATCTCCAGGGCCCACTGCTTTCTTCCTTCCTCCTGGAAGAGCGGAGTTAAATTTCGGGCATTTCATCCGGGCACTTAAGAGCGCAGCCCCGGTCCGCCTACCTCCTAACCTCGCCACGGGTGCTGTCCTGGTGCGGCGCCAACTCCGGGACCCCAGAGCTGCCGAGCTTCCAGTCTGACACCTGGGAAGTACTCCGGGAAGTCATGTTATCGTTACCCTCCATTCTGAACCCCGAGATTTTTCCCGACGAGGTGAGCGCAGGATTCCCTGTGCCACTTCTCCGAGAGTTTTTAACTCGAAACGAAAATCAGGCGCCTGGGAAACAGGTCAAAGCCGGAGCTCCCCCTGATACCTCCTTCTCGGGAGAGACCCCGGCTAAGGCCCGCGCAGGGAGTCCCGCAGAGTCAGGTGGCCGGGAGCCGAGGGCAGCAGCCCGCCCCACTCGGAGAAGGCCACAGGTCGGTTATCCCCACGGAACCCTACACCCGACTGCCTCCAAGCCTTCCCTGTGTTCCCCCCAATTTTCTCAGCATCCTCCCACCTCCTGGGGTCCCCGACCAGTGCGAAGAGGGGTGGCAAGAGGCGGGGATGAGATGAAAACTGGGTCCCACGGGAGTTCACTCCCTAACGGGGCTCCGGAGACAGCTGGGCCGGGACCCTCCGATCCCTCCCCTCTGCTGGAATTCGGACACGACTCCTCTATCAATCAGCGCACGGCGGCCACTGTCTGCCTCCGAGCCGGGGCTGGCGTCTCCGCTGCAGAGTCGCCGCCCTCGTGTCGTCCGCGAGAGCTCCCGACGCAGACTCGGCCTGCGCGTCCGTGGTCGCCGCTGCGGCCTAAAGCGTTTAGCCGGGAGCCGCCACAGTCCCGGGAGCTTCCTCCCAGCTCTCGGCGGCACGCCCTGGTCCGTGAAGGTGGGCGCTTGGATACCGGGCTTTCAGGCTTGCTTTGGGATATATCCTACCACAACACTGAGAGTCTTGCCTCCCATCCCCACCTGAGCCTGTGGGAAAAACCTCGCGGAAAGAAAACAGGTTGGCGCTGCGGCCGGGGAGCAGGGGAAGAGCAGGAGCAAAACGAAGGATCTCTACTGGCAGAAAATTCCAACAGGCGAACTTCTCGAAGCGCCCTCGGAAAGTTCCCGGAGGCTTCGTCACCCGGCTCCTCCCCCTCCCGCGCCCGCTCACGGCGCGGGCAGGATCCACGTTCGGGTGGTTGCGCCCCAGGATTCCGGGGCGTCCACTCTGCAGACCCCTTCCTCGGCCAAGCCTGCCATTTCTAAAAAAAAAAAAAAATCGCACCCAGACACTGAGGCGGCATAAACGTGGCTAATTTCTGGGTTTGGTTCTCTCGGATGGGGGGCAGCCTCGACCCCCCTGAACAGTGAGATGGCCTTTGAACGTGTGACCACAACGCACACACCTCCTCACCCTCTTCCACCTCTCTCCCTCCCTACGCTGCTTCGGGTGGCCAGCCCTCTGAAGGGCGAGCTGAGAAAGGGGCCCGGGCTGGCCAAGGCCCCGGCACTAGCCCCGGACCCAGGTCTGGTCCGACCCAGGCTCCATACCGGGGCAGGGAGAGAGGTACCGAGCGGCGGGAAGCCGGGAGGGGGGAGCTGACCCCGTACTAACCCCTGTCCCCAAGCCTCTCCTCCCCCCACTCCACCCCGGCCGCTCGAAGAAGGCCAAAGGGGGCGGGAAGGGACTGGGAGCGCCGGGGTCCTGCCCCCGCCCCGGCCCGCCCCGCGCGCGGTATTCGCGGGGGTGGGCGGCCTCGCCAGTAAGGCTCCCCAGCGATTGGCGACTCGGGAAGGAGACGCGAGGAAAAGTCGAATAAGAGGGCGCGACGTCAGACCTGAGATTTGGGGAAGGGCGAGGGAGGGAGCCAGGGCGGGGACGGACACACAGACAGAGACGGACACCTCTCCCTCCCACCTCTACCCGGGAGAGCACCCTAAGTAGGCACAACTTCAGGCTGCCTTAGTCCTGGACGCAGAGGCCAGGGCGGGGTGGGGACGGTGTCATGTGGGGGAAGAGCGAGACATGACAGAGGAAAGAGCAAAGGGAACAGAAAGGGGAGGAAGAGGAATCGGGAGAGAAAGGGAAAGAGGAGAAAGGACAGAGTTTCCTGGCGCCCAGAGGGGCCAAGAGCCCGAAGGAGCGGAAGCGATCCTGGGTGGAAGACGAGCGCGCAGAGGGGAGGGGAGAGGAAGGGCGAGGAGGAGGAGGAGTGAGAACTAGAGGAGGGCGAAGGAAGCGGGGCGCGACACTGCCGGGGAGAGGAGGGCAGCGAGGAGCCCGGCGCGGGCAGAGGCAGCTCCGGCAGCGAGAGGAGGGAGCGCGGCGCGGAGAGGAGGGGCTTGTGGGCCCGTAGAAATGTCAATCAGAGCCCGGAGCCCCGGGAATCTTCGCCAATCTGTTCGGACCTGACCTGGCTCCTCGCCGCCGCCGCCGCTGCCGCTGAGCAGATCAATAGGTGACCGCGGAGCGCCGCGCAGCGCGGGAGGCAGCGCGGCCCCAGCCCGGCCCAGCCCCCGATGCGCGCCGGAGCCCGCGGGTGGCGCTGAGCAGGGCGGCCCCGGGGGCCGGACCCCCTCTCCGTCCGTGCCCCGCGGGCCACCATGTCCTTCCCCCAGCTCGGATACCAGTACATCCGCCCGCTCTACCCACCCGAGCGCCCGGGGGCCGCCGCTGGGGGCGGCAGCGCTGGGGCCCGGGGCGGCCCGGGAGCCGGAGCCTCGGAGCTGGCCGCCTCGGGATCCCTGTCCAATGTGCTCTCGTCCGTGTACGGGGCGCCCTACGCTGCGGCGGCAGCGGCTGCGGCCGCCGCCCAAGGCTACGGCACCTTCCTGCCCTACGCAGCCGAGCTGCCCATCTTCCCGCAGCTGGTAAGCGCCCGGAGAGCTGGGGATGAGGGAGTGGGAGCTGGGGCCCCGGTCGGGGTGAGCGCGGGAGTAGACGAGCGGGGCCTGGGTGGGGAGGGTGCAGGCCTCCCCAGCCAGGGCTCATCCGCGCGCCCTCCGCGCGTGTCCCTTCCTTCCCCATGTGCGTACAGGGCGCGCAGTATGAGCTGAAAGACAGCCCCGGGGTGCAGCATCCAGCCGCGGCAGCCGCGTTTCCGCACCCGCACGCCGCCTTCTACCCCTACGGCCAGTACCAGTTCGGAGACCCGTCCCGTCCCAAGAACGCCACCCGGGAGAGCACGAGCACGCTCAAGGCCTGGCTCAACGAGCACCGCAAGAACCCCTACCCCACCAAGGGCGAGAAGATCATGCTGGCCATCATCACCAAGATGACCCTCACCCAGGTGTCCACCTGGTTCGCCAACGCGCGCCGGCGCCTCAAGAAGGAGAACAAGATGACCTGGGCGCCCCGCAGCCGCACCGACGAGGAGGGCAACGCTTACGGAAGCGAGCGCGAAGAGGAAGACGAGGATGACGACGAAGAAGACAGCAAACGCGAGCTGGAGCTGGAGGAGGAGGAGCTCGGAGGGGAGGAGGAGGACGCGGGGGGCGAGGGCCTGGCGGACGACGACGAGGAGGACGAGGAGATCGATTTGGAGAACGTAGACGGCGCAGCCACGCCGGAGCTGGCCCTGGCTGGGGCGGCGCACAGGGACGACGGCCTCGGCCTGGTACCCGTTTCGGACTCCAAGAACAGCGACTCGGACGACAGCTCCGAGGGCCTGGAGGAGCGTCCACTGCCGGCCCTGAGTCTGGCCGCAGTGCAGCCGCCGATGGCGGCGGCTCCGCCATCTCCGCCCTCGCCCCCTGCGGGCCTGGATGCCTGTGCTCCCGCTCCAGCGCCCGCCTCTGCCCTGCAGAAGCCCAAGATCTGGTCCCTGGCCGAGACGGCCACAAGCCCCGACAACCCGCGCCGCTCGCCTCCGGGCGCGGGGGGCTCTCCTCCCGGGGCAGCTGTCGCGCCCCCAACCCTGCAGCTCTCCCCGGCCGCGGCGCACAGACTCCTCTCTGCGCCGCTGGGCAAGTTCCCCGCTTGGACCAACCGGCCGTTCCCGGGCCCGCCGCCCGGCCCACGCCCGCACCCTCTCTCCCTGCTCGGCTCGGCCCCTCCACACCTGTTGGGACTTCCCGGAGCCGCGGGTCACCAGGCTGCCGCCGCAGCCGCCTTCGCTCGGCCCGCGGAGCCCGAGGGCGGAACAGGTGACTGCTCGGCTCGACGGAGGGAGGTGGGGAGTGGGCTCCGGGTATCGCTGCGGGGCCGGAGAAGGAGGGCAGGACCCCAGGGGCTCAGGGCTTTCACCGCCTAGCACCTGCTTCCCACGGCCCTGGGAGCCAGAACAAAGCGCCCTAAAGGCCCTCCTTTTTCTCCCTCGCTTCCCTTAGATCGCTGTAGTGCCTTGGAAGTGGAGAAAAAGTTACTCAAGACAGCTTTCCAGCCCGTGCCCAGGCGGTAAGAGACTCGGAGGTGGGCGGAATGGTGGGGCCGGCGGGCGGGGGAAGGAAAGAACCGGGGCAAACGCGGGCTTTTTGCCCCGACTCCCGGGAACGCAGCTGGGACAAGATTTTAAAAGGGGACGACACACTCCTTCGTAGCCTCGGAGGGCCCCGAGGCGGTTCGACAGCCCGGCCCCAATCCATGCACTGCAGCTCGGCTCAGGGTCTGGTGCTGTGGGACCCCGTGCCCAGCCCTGCCAGCCGGCCCCTAGGGCCCCCCTCCCTCCTCCCAGACCCCAGCCTCCGGGGCTGAGCCCCCTCCACTCTTACGGCTAAAGGGGAAGACCAGGGTCCACGACCGGCATCATTACAGGGAGACACCTCCCTGCCCCCTCCCTCCCTCCTCCGGGGGTTGGGTCTCCCGGCCCTAGGCAGCGAGGTTGCCCCTCACTCTCCTGGCCTTGGCTACCGTTGCCTCTCTCTTGCAGGCCCCAGAACCACCTGGATGCCGCGCTGGTCTTGTCAGCTCTCTCCTCATCCTAGTTCTTTTAAATTTTTAAAAAATAATTGTAATAATTGTAAAAAAAATCGCTCTGTATAGTTATGACTTGTAAGCATGTCTGTGTATGACTACCTAAAAAAGAAAACTAAACAAAAAAATAAAAAGAAATTGAACAAGCCCCCCTGGGTCCTCCCCAAGTCGCTTCTGTACCCCACGGTAGCGGGAGTTGGTGAAATGGGTTTGCGAGGTTGATTTTGGGGGGTGGAGTTTCAGTGCGCATGAGTTTGTCTGACTTGTTTGTATATACAGAAAAATGTACATATGTGTGAACCAAATTGTACAAGAAAGTATCTATTTTTGGCTAAATAAATGAGCTGTTGCCACTTTGACTACAACCCGCCTGTTGCCCCCAGAGGGATCTGTTTGCTGTTTTTTCGTTTTGTTCCACCCCCGCCCCCACCCTCCACGTCCGAAGAGTGCCAGGCATCAGCAGAAGCGAAAGAGAGACGGGTCGGACCGTTTGAGCAGAGAAGTGCCGAGGCTCCCGAAAGGGCAGAGGAGACAGGTGGGCGACCGGGGCGAGATTCCCTGCAAGGAATCTCCGTGAGAAAGCGGCCCCCACCCGCCGGCCCACACAGGCAACCACAGGTCTTGCAGCGTCTAGTGGCAGAGCGGGAAGGCTTAGGGGAGAGGGCCTGGCTGCGGAGGGGTTAGGCTGGGCGGTCCTCACCCTTCCCGCGCCCCCATTCTTAAGAGTGGCACAATCGAGGTTAGTTCCTTACACAGGGGGCCATGCAAGCTCAGCTCCAAGCCCCCTTCCAACCGCGTTGCAGCCACAGACGCCCCCTCATAGAAGCTACAGTGGAGCGGTGAATAGGAGGTATACAGAGGAGCGGGGAGCTTAGGGGTGCGCACGTCCTTTCCTCTTGGTTCCTGGGCGCAGCCCGAATTCAGAGTTGGGGGCCCCAGGACAGGGCAGCGCTGCACGCCTCGGCACCCCAGTGCGTTTTGCCCAGCTTCCCTCAAGGGCAGCCTTCAGAGGTCCCCGCCAGGAAGGTCCAGGCCCGAGCACAGACCCAGGCGGGATTCCGGCTGCAGGCAGGACCGGTCCGGCGGAGGGAGTCGGGAAATTTGGGGCTGGAGCTCCCTCTACAGGACATAAGGGCCGCTTGGTTCGGGCCACCGAGGCCGCCTGGCTTGGCCGGGCGCCGTGCCCCTCTGGGCCCTCGTTTTCTCTTTCAGTCCTCCAGCATCCAACTCTGACTTGAAGGTGAAAAGAATTCAGGGAGAGGGGTGCGCTGGGGTACTAAGTGGGGATACCTTTTTTGTATCTCCCTCCCCACGTTTAGTTAGTATGTTGATAAGGTGGCCAGCCACCAGGTGTTGGCCCTGCACGGTGGGGCGCGTGACAATCTTGTGGGTCCCCAGGGAGGTTTGGGAAGAGCTTGCATGCCCGAAGCCACGAGCACGCGTCACACTGTACAACTTGGGGGTGCACAGTGTACAACTTGGGGGTGCATACGAGCAGAGGGAGTTCGGCAAGGCCTGGTCCGATGCAGACACAGCTGCCAGCCCCTGCCCCACGCTGGGGCCCCCCCGACTCAGGCTGGGGTAGCTGAGCAGTGTCAGCGCCCTAGAGGTGAGTGGGAAGGAGTGTGTGGGGGGGGCCTTCTGGGGTCACAGAGAGCTGGTGAAGCAGAGACCGGGACACCAGGACACAGGCAAAGGACGTCAGAAACCCGTGCTCCTTGCCCCCAGTGGGCGGGAGGCCTCCTGCTGCGCCCTCCTCTCCCCTCTCCCTTAACTTTCCTCCTTCTGGAGTCTGGGTCGTTCCCCGGAGGCTGTGGTTTGGCTCTGGCCCTGGGCCCCACCAGCGCCTCCCAGACATGCAGCGAGCTCCAGGGGCCTGGGCCCTGAACCTCGGAGGCGGAGGCCGGCCTGGGATCCCGTGCGGGTGGGGGAGCGGGGCTCTGTTAGCATGCTCGGCTTCACGTGGACGACGCCCCCAGAGGCCCTGGCTGGTACCTCCCAAGCTTCACTGTGACATGGACCCCTGCCCTCACTTCCTGTGAAACCCTGAGCAGATAAGGAACTCCTCTGTGCCCTATTTCCTCAGCTACGCAGTGGGAATAGACACCTACCTCTAAGGGTGAAGGTGTTTGTCAGAGCACAGCAGGGATGCTGGCATGTGGTAGGTGAGGGCGAATCGCCCTAGTCCTGTAATTATATCCCGGAATCTCAGACTCCACCCCCTCGACCTCCGGGCAGCATTCTGCCCCACCCCTCTTGTCACCATAAAAACGAGGCCTCTGAGTTGAGGCCTCTCAAAACCCAGCTCAACCTAGGATAGGAAACTACCCAGGCAGGCAGGGAGAACAGGCGACAGCAAAACCAGGCAGCCTCTCGGCGCTGATGGCCCACCGAGGGGGAACCAGCAAGGGGGAAGTCAGGCCTCCGTGCGGAAGGAGTGGGTGTGGGGAGGCCAGGCAGAGCTGGAGAGACCTGAGCGCCTGTCACGGGCTCTCTCCCGTGAAAACCCTGAGTGCCCTTCGCCCTTCAGCCCGCCCCATTCCAGGGACAATGGTCCTTGGAGGAGACCCGCCTGGCCCACTGAAAGAGCAGCTCCCGTGTTTGCACTCGGGCCCCTCGCCTGCCTTGATATGACTCCAACAAGACAGCGGTGAGCAAAAGGGAAAAGCTCGCATGGGCTTCTCACCCAAGGAAGGGACGAGGAGACAGCTCCTCTTGGCTACCTGTTCGTTTCACCAGGAACCAGGCGGTTCACCCTCCTCCCAGAACCTCCTCCCTGAGTCCTCCCCTTATCGCCTTCCTCTCAGGGGTCCCAGGAACTGCCTCTACCCTTCACGGTCCAGCCCTACAAGTTAGAAAGGAGAAAGGAAGCTGGGGGAGAGGAGGAGGAAAAAAAGGAAGCCAGAGAGGAGGAGACGGGGAAGGTACGGGAATCTCATCCTTGGTCCTGATTAAGCTTCAATTAGAAATAAAATGTGTCAATCACTCTGCCTGGAAGGGGTTCCTGCTGTCGGGGCTGGTTATGCAAAGCACTCCAAGGTGCGTGGGGATAATCAATTAGGTCAGAGGAAAGAGTGTGTGCCACTGCTTCCCTCATTATCTGCACGGAGCTGGAGGTGGGGCTGCGGCGCCAGGCCAGGGAATAGAATGATCTCCCTGAGTGATGGCCCGCCTCTGGGACTGGCACATTCCCGGTGGCCAGTTGCATTTCTTTTCTGTAGAATACAGGGAGGAGGAGGTGGGATCCAGTGTGAAGGCAGCATGGACAGGCCAGAGGTCCCAGGAGAGGAAGGGATGCTCCAGCCACTCACCTGTCCCAGGTGAGAAGTGAGGAGAGGGCAAGCCCTCACCTGCTGGGCTGGGGGATATCCAGGTGCACAGTCAGGGCCAACGGGTCTGCCATCTGAGGCCTGAGTTCTGGAAGGCTAGAGAGAGGGACTGGGAGCCAGATGTCTTCGCTGGTTTGTTCGGAGATTCTGTCAGGAACTCACGTTGGGCCTAATTATTTGTATCCTTCTAGAAATATCCTCTGTATCCTGTAATTCTGGGTTGCACGTACCCTCCACCGCCATCAAATGAAAATGGACAATTAACTGCAGGTGAGCAAAACCGTGTCCTGACTTGAGTGGGGGCAAGCCTCCTCCTCTCTCCGGGCCCCACTTTCTCCATCTGCAACATGGAGGGGGCTGGACCAGAGGAACGTATCCAAATGTTCCTACGCATCCCCTGTTGTCTAGGATTAGGCACAGATGAAAAGGCATGGGCCTAAAGATGGTCACGGGAGTGACGGGGACCCACGGCCTCTCCAGACGTCGCCTCCTGACCCTCACCAGCAGCTGTCCTCTGACCGAGCCAGCCCAGCTGACCACACCGAAGATGTCCATCTACCACGTGACCACGGTAGCTTTGACACAGTCACTGTTCCCGTCAGAATGCTCCAGGCCCTCCATACGCTGCCCTGAGTGTCTGGATAGAAAGGCCCACGGAATCTCTCCTCCTGCGCAGGGAGGGAGTACTTCTCGACCGACAATGCCCCTCTGTCGGGACAGACGGCAACGTCTGGGGACAGTTTCGATTGTCATGACTGGCTAGGAGTGTTCCTGGCACCTAACCCGTAGAGAGCAGGGATAAAGGTCCTACGAGGCACAGACCAGCCCTGAACACAAAGAATTCTCTGGTCCAGATGTCAGCAGGGCCGAGGCCGGGAGAGCGTCCTGTGAGGGCAGGGGGAGGTGTCTGGGGCAACCCTCCGAACGCCAGGTCTTCTCTCCCCGAACACGGCTCTGTGCAGACAGGAAAGCAGGGCCCTAAGGGAGGTGCTTTTCGTTCTTTAAAAGCTCTTGGCCCTGGAGGAGGAAGTAGGGGCGAGAGAGAGAGGCGGCCATGCTGGCCTGGGAAAAAGAGAGTGGGTTTCGGCTCAGCCTGGTGCCTGGAGCCTGGTGCCCTGAGCCGCTGGCGGTGGGACCATCCCAGGCGAGAGGGACAAAGTCAGCCCGGAAGAGGATGCATCAGGAAAGCTGGGGCCTTCCTCTCTGGATATTGTAACAGGAGCAGGTCACGGGGAGGTTCTCACAGATGAAAGCTCAACTCCTGTGGTTTTGCCTCATCGTTATTGCCACCTTTCAACTGCTGCCAGCCCTTCTGTGCGCATAAATGCGTCTGTTTGTTTATTTGCTTACGTTGCCCTGGAGTGTATGACTGTGTGCGTGTCTCTGTGTGCCTGCCCATGTGTCTGTGTGTGCCTGGGTCTCTGTGTGTCTGTCCATCTCTGTGTATGTGTCTGCATTTCTGTGTGTCTGTCTCTGTGTGCATGTGTATCTGCGTATACAGTGTCTCTGTGTGCATCTGTGTCTCTGTGTGTCCGTGTGCGCCCGGGCACGGGGGTAGACAAAGGCAGGGTAAGGTCTTACTCTGGGACCAGCGGCGCCTGGGCCTGGGAGGCTGTGATTTCACAGCTTTTGTGCGGGGCGGCGAGCCCTGCATTCTCTCACTGCACAGGCTGCTAACAAGTGGGCCCGCAGCCCTCCGGGGCCTTTGGAGTGCACTCATCTGAGAGATTGTGCTTTTCTCAGCCGCTCAGATTTATTTTGCCAAAGTTACAGGGCAATTATGGAAATGCGCCCTTTGAAGCTGGGCTGATTTCTCTTTATTTTCTTCTCCCTGACAAAGCAGAGCTTCCCTGCCTCTTGTGAGGCTTTTTTTTTCCCTCCCCCGCCTCTCTCCCTTTCCCTTTCCTCTCTTTTTTTTTTCCTGATAATTATTAGATAGAGGGAGTTTCCAGGGGTAATTTGAAAAGAATCTTTTAAATGGTGATAAAAATGGGTGTAGATTAAACTAATGTTGCTCTTCTTTTAATGTTATACATTTTTAATGGGCTTTTGATGGCCAGGAAGGGAGAAGTGGATGGATTCATGGTAGCAAGAGGCAGACACCTCGTGCCCAGATGGCGGGCGCGTGGCCTCCTCGCCAGCCTGAGGCCTGGGCGGTGCAGCCGGCCGCCCTTGGCCAGCAGACTGGCCCTGCTGCCTGGGCCTCCACAGACTCAGAAGGACTAGAACCGTCTGCTCCCCTGCCCTGCTCCGCAGGACTAAGAGGCTCGGGCCCAACAGAGCCGTATGTTCTGGGCTTTGTCCATTATGTATCACTGTTGCACGCAACGTGAAGCCTCCACGTGAGCCGACCCCATTGATTTCCCCCCTCCTGCCCCACGTTGCTTGACTTGATGCTGGGGTGTTGAGGCAAAGCGTCTGAGCCTGACGGTGTCCACGTCAGGGATCGGGAGGCCTGCGGGGGGGGTGGGTGCTGGCCTGCTCAGTGTGCGGGGGCCTCACTTTCTATGTTTTCAGATGGCTTTGAAGTTTGCTTTGTCCGTATTCTTGTTTGCTCCTGACTTCCTCCCTTCCTGTCTTTAGGGTGAATGGCCCATTATCTGCGCACAAACACCGAGAGGAAGCCTTGTCACCTTCAGGGGCTGGCCGTGGGCCTCAGTGGCTTGTCCTGAGTGGGGGCCATTTCAGCTCTCGCTTCCTTTGTGTGGTTCGAAATAAAATAAAATAAAGTAACATAAAGTTAAGTAAATGCCTACCATTTGATAGGCCTCATGCTCAACACTTTCTACTCAGTTTATTAAGGCACA
>PVKM010021708.1:0-22365 GCA_004027735.1 Carollia perspicillata | reverse complement strand
TTGGCAGAGAAAGAGGAAATCGTTGATTCTAAATTAAACTGCCGTTTTTATCCTGGTTGGTGTGGCTTAGTTGGTTGGCGTGTCCTCCTGTAAACCGACAGGCTGCAGGTTCTATTCCTCATCAGGGCACGTGGCTGGGTTGTGGGTTTGAGTCCCCATTTGGAGCATGTGCCAGAGGCAACCTGTCTCGATATTTTTCCTCTCTCTGAAAAACAACAACAACAACAACAACAACAACAACAACAACAACAACAGTAAGCATGTCCTCGGGTGAGGATAAAAATAAACAAGCTACCATTTTGTTCAGGATTATTAATACTACATGGAAAAGGTTTTATGATTAAAATTCCATTGCACATTAGACATCGCTCATCTTGCAATGTCCCCAAATGCCATGACATGAGAAAGCCAGGGTGGAACTGCTCAGCCATTCACATTTCATCTCCACGTTGGCCTCTGGCACTACAGAAGGCTTAGGATCCCAGCCTTAGCCCCGTGGTGCTGCTGTTTCAGCAGATTTGGGGCAGGAGTGTTGATGTTGATGGTTAGAGCTGGGGAAATGGCAGGGCTGAGGAGGCTGGGGCAGAGGGGAGGAGGGTTGGTGTTATGGGATGGGAGAGCCCACGTTTGACAGCTGGGTGGGAACACTGAGAAGGGCGTAGCTCTGAGAGTATTCTAAGCAGTCTCATTTTAATCGTTGCCAGCCCTGATTCCCCAGCGCAGGGCCCCGCTTTGTGGCCCATCACGGCGCCCTCATTTTCTGACAATTTTTTCCTCCTCTTCTTACCCTAGACCAGAAAAAGAAGCCACAGAGTGCGGTGCACCAGTGCAGCCTGTCTTCCGGTCTTCTGCCTCCTGCTCCCACGGGTTTCACCCCAGGATTCTCAGAACTGCAGGAATAAATAAGATTTTCCCCCTCAACTTTCGTCCTTGTGGTGACTTATGCCACCATCTTGGAGGCTATGGGGACTGTTTCTCTGAGCTACTCTTTCACTGTATGCTAATATATGAGATGGCACATTGAACTGGTTTATAGTTTTCAAATATACAAACCTATGTTTATATACTTTGTGTCTCTGACTGTGTTCGACAGGGGAGGGGTAGAAGCTGGAGTTAGGGAGGGAGGAAGACCCTGAGCCAGGGCTGACTCAAACACGGAAAGAGGGAGTCGGGTATTCCAAAGACAGGGTTTGGTGTTTGCATGTGGGGCGGGTGGGTAGGGTGGGGATGGTGCAGAGAATATGCCCTGGAGAACCGTAACCTTGTGATGGAACAGCTTGGTATTTGGGGGTGGGGAGGGGGTAGCTCTTCTTTGGGTTTTAGCCCATCAGCAGTGTCTCTGGTTATATTTTTATTTGAAGTTCCTGTGTGTAGGGGCAGGGGAGGGTGCTGATTTCACACATGAGGCTTCAGTCTGGGGAGTATGACATTTTGGGGATCTTAAAAATAAAAAAATGTATTCAGTCTGTCTCTAGAACAGTCACTGAAGTTCACTTTTGGCTACTTTATTTTGTGTCTATTTTCCTCTCCTTGAGTCAGTACCACCAATATCAATCAGGTTGTTTTTTTGTTGTTGAGTTGAAGGAGTTCTTTATGTGTTTTGGATATTAATGCCTCATCACATATTCAGTTTGGAGAGAGAGAGAGAGAATCATCAATGTGAGAGAAACGTCAATTGGTTGCCTCCCGTACATACCCCGACTGGCAATGGAACCTGAAATCCAGGAATGTGCCCTGACCGGGGATCAAACCCGCAATCTTTAGGTGTGTGCGGCAACATGCCAACCAACTGAGCCACCTGGCCGGGGCTCCACTGTTTTCTTCTAAGGCTTTTATAGTTTTAGTTCTTATGTTTAGGTTTTTAACCTCTTTTGGGTTCATTTTTGTTTATGGTGTGAGCTAAAGGTCCAAATTTCTTCTTTTGTGTAAGGATATCCAGGTTTCCCAGCTTTGTTTGTTGAAAAGACTGTCCTTTCCCTATTGAATGGTCTTGACACCCTTTTTGAAAATAATTTGACCACATATGTGAGGGTTTATTTCTAGGCTCTATTCCATTCCATTGGTCTGTGTGTCTGTCTTTATTGCCATTAACCCATTTATTGTTTTATAGCATGCTATTCAGTCTCCATTAGTTTGAATATTTTTGAATTTTTTCCTTGATGCTGGTTTCCGCTTTCAAGCCCTTGTGGTCCAAGAAAATGCTTGATATGATTTCAGTTTTCTTGAATTTGTTGAGGTTTGTTTTGTGTTCTACCATGTGGTCAATCTTTGAAAATGTTCCATGTGCATTTGAAAAGAATGTGTGTTTTCCTTCTTTGGGATAAAAAGTTCTGTATATATCAGGTAAGTCTATTTCATCTAATGCATTGTTCAGTTCCACAATATCCTTGTTGATATTTCGTTTGGAAGATCTATCCATTGTTGACAGTGGGGTGTTAAAATCTCCCACTATAATTGTGTTGCTGTCTATATCTTTCTTGACATCCTCCAAAATTTTCCTTATATATTTGCATGCTCCTATGCTGGGTGCAATATTTATGTCTTCTTGATGGATTCTTCCCTTGAGTATTATAAAGTATCCTTCTGTATCTCTTTTTATGGTCTTTGTTTTGAAGTCTCTTTTGTCTGACATAAGCATTGCTACCCTGGCTTTTTCTTTTCCCCCTGTCTGTTTGCTTGGAATATTTTTTCCAACTCTTCACTTTCAGTCTGTGTAGGTCTTTTGTTCTGAGGTGAGTCTCTTGTAGGCAGCATATGTATGGGTCATGTTTTCTTATCCATTCAGCTACCTTACGTGTTTTGATTGGAGCATTTGTTTCATTTACATTTAAGGTTATTTTGATAGGTACTTTTTCATTGCCATTTTACCTGTTTGTACCTGTGTTCCCCCCCTCTCTCTTTTTCTTCCTCTTTTTAAGCAGTCCCTTTAGCATATCTGTAATGCTGGTTTCATGGAGGTGTATTCTTTTAGCCTTCTTTTGTCCAGGAAGCTCTTTATTTCACCTTCCCTTTTAATTGGGAGCCTTGCTGGGCAGAGTAATCTTGGTTGCAGGCCTTTGCTTTTCATTACTTGGAATATTTCTTGCCATTCCCTTCTGGCTTGTAGTGTTTCTGTTGAGAAGTCAGCTGCTAGCCATTTTAATTATGATGTGTCTTAAAGTGGGCCTCTTTGGGTTCCTCTTGATTGGGAGTCCCTGTGCTTCCTGGACTTGTGTGACTTTTCCTCTCATCAAATTAGGGAAGTTTTCCATCATTACTTTTTCAAACAGGTTTGCTATCCCTTGCTCTTCCTCTTTTCCTTCTGGTATCCCTATTATATGAATATGATTACATATCATGTTGTCCTGCATTTCCCTTAACACCTCTTCATTCGTTCTGAATCTCTTTTCCTTTTCTTGCTCTTTCTAGGAGTTTTTTCTGCCTTGTCCTTCGGCTCACTGATTTGATCCTCTGCTTCATTGAGCCTGCTTTTGATTCCTTCTACTGTATTCTTCAATTCAGAAATTGTATTCTTCATTTCCTCTTGGCCCTTGTTGGTTGTTTCTATGTCCTTTTTCATGCTGATATAGTTTGCAGTAAGTTCCTCATAGTTTCCCTGTAGGTTTTGGTAATTTTCTGTGAGTTCATTTAGCTTCCCTATAACCACTGTTTTGAACTCAATACCTGATAGTTTACTTGCCTTTATTTCATATAGCATTCTTCCTGAGGCTTCCTCCTTTCCTTTCAATTGGGGGCGTGTCTTTGTCTTCCCATAGTTTGTGAGACTCTTCTTGTTTGTTTCTGTTTCTTAAATGGATCTGTTTTGACTTCTTGACTTTGCGGTGTGAAAATCTATGGCAGGAGACCTGTGAGATTCAATGGTGCGGTCTCCTCGATCTCCTGAACTTGATGTTCTTGGGATGCCCTTTATGTTATTTATGTTGGTTTTCTGGATTTAATCACATTTTGATTGTGGTAGGGTCTTTCTTTGGTGGGTCCTTCCCTCCAGCTGGTTGACTGAGGGTCACTCCACCTACCACGTCTTGTGTGCTGTTGGACAGGTGCTGCCTGAACAAAACCACGAAGCCCAGGAAAAAAACCCACACCTGCAAAAATAACTCCCACCCATAATCTCACTATCAATAGCGAATGAACCAGTATTAATAAGGGTGTAAAGTGATTAAGACCATTTTAAGGAAGGAGAGTCAATACGAGATGACTTACTGAAAGAAAAATGATTTTGAGAGGGTGGTGGGAGGAGCACTAATAAGAGTTGAGAGTCAGAGCAATGTGAAGAGAGAAAGTAAAATTTACATCATGAATAAAAAAGGGGATGAAGAGCCCTGGCTGGTGTAGCTCAGAGAATTGAGCGCTGCCACGTCCTCGCCAACCAGATCGTCTGACAAGAGCCCAGAGGTGGTGGAGGGATGGGCTCAAGAGAGACCATCCCTCCAGGAAAGGACGTGGCATAAATCACAAGGAGAAATTAAGATATATTATATTAGTAATTATAACTACTATTTTAATTAGTAGCTTATTGCTTTGCTTGCTGATTCACTTGGTTCTAAAGGAAGGACTGGAGGCTAACTCTCCCAAGGACATAACTTGGGAATTTATTGAGACCACAACACAGTCAGAAAAGGGTCCCACAACAGTCTAAACTAAACCCTCTCAAACTTCTCCCATACAGGAGGAAGTAAGTGACCAAACACAAATATCCCGAGCAGAGAAATTAAGTCAGGAAAAGTCTCCCCACTCTGACCCCCCGAGTGCAGAAATTAGTCCAGGGAAAACCAACACGTAAGCCCCTACCAACGGTCATAGGACTTTATGGTTCTGCTTATTTAATCAAAGGAAGGTTACAGTATCCACCTAAAGGGAGAAAAAGTCTCCAAAAAGTTTCCCAAACCCACTGACGCTTCCTTTCCTTACAAGAGTATATAATAAATAGACAGTTAGAACAGTAAATATTAAGGGACAACATGTACCTTACAAAAGTCTTAGTTTCAGAGAACGCTTGGCACGGGCAAGATCTCCCTAGTGTATATTAACTAAGAAACAAAAGGTTTCTATAGTAAAGCAGTTACTAAGACCCGTTGATAAGGAACTAAAATACTGTTACTAACCGAAACTTACACACAGGTCAAAAATATAATTAAAACATCTATCATATTAAAGGTCAAAATATTTTCCCTAATATTATCAGATGTCACCAGACTTTAAATTGTATGATTAATTCTAAAACTGACCCACTTACGCAAAAAGCTGTAACCACAAAGCGCTAATCTCTGCCAAAAATAAAAGTATAAAATATTGCTTGCTGTACAATAGAGTGGAGCAGAATTTCACCGTCCTTTGAGTCGCGTAATTATTCTGTCTCCCAGCGCCAATGCCTTACCCACTCTCGACCTTCAGACCCCTGGACTCTGCTGCGGCCGGACCGCAGCAGAGCACTGGCCTGAGAACCAAAGGGTCACTGGTTAGATTCCCAGTCAGGGCACATGCCTGGGTTGCAGGCCAGGTCCACAGTAGAGGGTTCATGAGAGTCAACCACACATTGATGTTCTCTCCTTCTCTTTTCCCCTTCTTTCCTCTCTCTAAAAATAAATAAATATCCCTGGCTGGTGTAGCTCAGTGGGTTGAGCGCAGGCCTGTGAACCAAACAACAGAGGTTCGATTCCCAGTCAAGGCACATGCCTGGATTGCAGGCCAGTTCCCAGCGGGGGACGCACAAGAGGCGACCGTACATTGATGCTCCTCTCCCTCTCTCCTTCCCTTCCCCTTAAAAGAAAAATAAAATAAAATCTTTAAAAAAATAAATAAAAATCTTTAAAAATAGGGAATGAAGAATGTGGAATGGAGTATGAGAAGGGAAGCATATAGTATTAGGTTTAAACAGAAAATAAGATAAAATGAAGTAAAGTGAGAGAGAGAGAGAGAAAAAGGAAGGAAAAAAGTAAATAAAAAATAAAAATATGGGATCCAAATTGGAAAGAGATCCACCACAGCACTATCAGCAACAAATGATCTGAAATTAATACAGGTGGTATGGGAATAAGAGGGAAAAAAGAAACAAAGAAAAGCTTAAGAGATGTCTAGAGAAATGGGAAGTCATTTTGAAATGATAGAGGGAATGAGGAACAAAAACCAGGCTAAGACAGGGAAAAATTAAAATTTGAGATGAATGGGGGGGAAAAAGGAGAATAAAGAAAAATGCAGGATGAAAGAGAAATAGAAGAAAGACAAAAAACTGGCTAAGAGAGGGCACAATTAAAAATTTGAGATGAAAAGATGAGTAGGAGAGGGGATCAGTAAAAATTGATATTTGAAATACAGAATTAGTGAAGATCTAGAGATAAAATTTAAAAAAAAATGCAACAACGACCCTACCCACAACCAACTAGCAAAGATTGCTAAAGGTGGAGAGAAAATGTGGGTATTTTAAGAGCGGGAAAAAGGATGTGAGATGACCATTGACAAGAAAATTAGTTTTGTGTGTCTGGATGGTGCAGAAACAGTAGGAGTGTGGGATGGAGACAAGTTGTAGCAAGAGAGAAAACAAAATTTAAAATGAAAATAATGAGAGGAAGGAAAAAGGTAGAATGGGGGAGAAGGATGGGGCAAAATATGTGAACTGAAATAAACTATAGTATAAAATTTAGTGATTTAATATGCACAAACTTGCTGGACAAGAAATGAATGTTGAAAAGCTATGCAGGAAATAAAATATCTCAAATCATGGAGAAGACCACAGTGGGTTTCATCTCAGTAGCCTCTAGTATTTACCATTGTGTTTTTCTTTCCGGATCCACCTCAGGTGATGTCAGATGTTGACCCCACATGGCCTGAGGCAGCCAATTCTCGAATTCCAGGGATTTACCGTCAGTGGCTGTCTCTTTCCGTTGTCAATCTGGTCACCCCGCACGTAGCAGTCTGGTTTAAGCACCACAGGGCAGAGTCCCTCCTGGGGTGGGGGCTGTTGTTTCCCCTCCGGCTGCTGCTGCTGGGAAGGGAGAGGGCTGTCCGAGCAGGATGGCTGCTGCCTTAGGGGTGATGACTCAACACTGGGATCCCAGCGTCTACTCTCAGTTCTCTCCCCAAAGCCCTCGTCTCCAGTCTCTCCTCAGGCGTCTCCAGCCTGCTTTGCCTGCCACCTCTGCTGGAGCCCAGGTAAGTGGCTGCAAATGAAAATTCGTGCATTGGACCTTTAAATGTCTCTTTGTGTCTCCAGCCATCCATCTGTGGCAGAGAGCAACCCTGCTGCTTGCTGCTGCTTGTTTTCTGTGTACTTTTGGGGCTCTGGTGCTCTCCCCTGGGGATCCCAGCTTAGGGTTTAGACCCCATTCTTCTCAAGGGGCTCCAACCAGTCGCTCAATTATCCCACCGGTTCTACCATCTGTGGGCACCCAGCCAGCCCCCTCGAGTCTCCACTGCACCCCTTACCAGTCAGTTAGTGCTAAAGATGATTCTTCTATCTGCCCCAGGTTATAGGGCTTCTCTCTTGCTATTGCTCAGTTGTTTGTTCTGGGTGACTTCCCCACAATTTAGTTGTAATTCCAGATTGGTTAGTGTGACTTCCATTCACTCCTCCGCCATCTTCCTGAAATCAGCCATCTTATTGTTTTTCATAGTCCATGCTCTTTCTGTGTCAGATGTCTTTTCTCTTTTATTCTGCTAATGTCCCGATTTTTATTAATAGATTCTCTAATAGTAAACCAACTTCACATTTCTGAAATGAGCTAACTTGGCTAGTAAGTATTTTTCAACTTCAGTGAGCTTGGTTTATTAATATATTCTTTAAGATTTTATTTACTTATTTATTTATCTTTAGAGGGGAAGAGAAGGAGAGAGGGAGAGAAATATCAATGTATGGTTGCTTCTCGTGTGTCCTCTGCTGGGAACTGGCCTGCAACCCAGGCATGTGCCCTGACTGGGAATCGAACCACGGTTGTTTGGTTCGAAGGCCCGCGCTCAATCCACTGAGCTACACCAGCCAGGGCTGTTTATTAATATTTTATATCAGATAATTGCATCAATATATTCATAAGTGAGATTGAATAATTTTATTGTTTCATTTCAACTGGTTGTTATCAAGGTTATAGTCACTTCTTAAAATGAATCCAGGAGTATTTTAATTATACTTTTGTTAAGTTATATTTTATTGATTGTGCTATTAGAGTTGTCCTGATATTTCCCCCTTTGCCCCCACTCACCAAGCATCCCCCACTCCCTCAGGCAATCCCCCACCATTGTTCATGTCCATGAGTCATGCATAGGTTCTTTGGCTACTCCATTTCCTATACTGTACTTTACATCCCCATGGCTATTCCTTAACTATCTATTTGTACTTCTTAATCCCCTCACCTCTTCACCAATTCCCCTACACTCTCCTCCCTTCTGGCAACCATCAAAACACTCTCCGTATCCATGATTCTGTCTCTGTTCTTCTTCTTTGCTTAGTTTTTTAGATTCAATTGTTGATAGATATGTGTGTTTTTTTGCTATTTTATTGTTCATAATTTTGATCTTATTTTTCTTAAATAAGTCCCTTTAACATTTCTTATAATAATGGTTTGGTGATGATGAACTCCTTTAGGTTTTTTTTTTCTGTCTGAGAAGGTCTTTATCTGCCCTTCAATTCTAAATGATATCTTTGCTGAGTAGAACACTCTTGGCTGTAGGTCCCTGCTTTTCATGACTTGGAATATTTCTTGCCAATCCCTTCTAGACTGCAAAGCTTCTTTTGAAAAATCAGCTGACAGTCTTATGGGGATGCCCCTTAAGAACTAACTGCTTTTCTCTTGCTGCATTTAAGATTCTCTCTTTATCTTTAATTTTTGGCATTTTAATTATGATGTGTCTTGGTGTGGGCCTCTTTGCATCCATCTTGTGTGGGACTCTCTGTGCTTCCTGGATTTGCGTGTCTATTTCCTTCACCAAACTAGGGAAGTTTTCTTTCATTATTTTTTCAGCTAGATTTCCAATTTCTTGCTCTTTCTTTTCTCCTTTTAGCACCCCTATGATTTGAATGTTGGACACACTGAAGTTGTCGTGGAGACTGTTTACACTACCCTTGTTTTTTATGGATTCTTTTTTCTTCTTGTTCTGATTATTTGTTTTTTGCTTCATGTTCCAAACCATTGCTTTGATTCTCAGCTTCATCCACTCTATTGTTGTTTCCCTGTAAATTGTTCTTTATTTCAATTAGTGTATTCTTCATTTCTGACTGTGTCTGTTTTGTGCTGTTAAGGTCTTCACTGAGTTCCTTGAGCATCCTTATAACCAGTGTTTTGAACTCTGCATCTGATAGATTGCTTATCTCCATTTTGTTTAGATGTTTTTATGGAGTTTTGATCTATTCTTTCATTTGGGCCATGTTTCTTTGTCTCCTCATATTGGCAACCTCCCTGTGTTTGCTTCTATGTATTAGATAGAGCTGCCATTGTTACAGAAAATTGAAACGACCAGACACCGGAGGGGTTCAAGAGCATGATCCTTCATTCACCTGTGGTCCCAGAGGAGTCCAACTCCAAATTCTGGGCCCTGAACAAAGGGGTTACAAAGCTTATATACTCTATCCCTTCCGGGCTACATGGCAGAAGTGAGATACAGAAGCGGAATGCAGAGGAATGCAGGGGTTAATTCAGATTTCTTTATTTGGTTAGTTAGCACTCTATGTTTTGACTGGCGCAGGCCGGATCATTAGCACCTTCTCTCCTGGCTGGCTCCCTGGCTGGCCTTGCCGTTTGAACTGGGGAAGTGGGTACCCTGTGCTAAGGCCTACTGGGTTTAGGTCACTTCCCTATATCACTATGACTCCCTGTCTTGGTAGTGTGACCTAATGTAGTAGGTATCCTGTAGAGTCCAGTGGCACAGCCTCCCCTATTACCTAAGCTGGGTACTCAAGGTGTGCCCTTAGGGTGGGCTGAGTACACCCTCCTCTTGTACTTGAGCCTCAATTACGTTGGCAGGTGAGTGGGAGGGATTTACCCAGGTCAGTCAGCTAGTTAGTTAGTTAGAATACTAACTAACACCACCTGCTTGGAAGGATTGGCTGTGGCAACTGACCACCAACCTCCGCCTTTTGTGTAGGGTCAGCTGTGCAGGGGCAGGGTGCTCTGATGTGGTCTGTGGCTGTGCACTGGGTTCGCAGTCTTTGGGATTTCCTGGGTAGTGCAGGCCAAGGTCAGCCCCTACCTGTGTTTTGCTCAGGGCCACCCTGCCTGAGCTATAAAGCAATCTGAGATGGCTGCTACTTGCGTTTGGCTTGGTGATTCCCAGGTGAAGCCAAACTGTGAATCGAGGCTGGTTGTTGCTGGTGCCAGGCCTGTGGCCTCTTAACAAAATGTACAGGGGCTGGGGGCTCACTGAGGCAGGCTGTTGCTTGTTTGAGAGGATTTAGTAAGTCGAGAAGCATGAGCCAAGACCAGCCATTCAGATGGAAAAGCAGCTTGGGCGGGCCCATAAATTGGATGGGACAGAGTCTCAGGGGATCTCCAGGGTTGAGAGTCTCAGATATGGCACAAGCCTGCTCCTGCCACCTCTGGTTCTGTGGGGGGAGGGTTCAGAAAAGGGACAATGACCTCTGCTCCCCTTGATGCCAGACACTTCAGTTCCTCCGAGTATGTCACTGGTGCCTTTCAAACTGCTCTCCCAGTGCTGCCGCTCAGAGGGAGTGAGTCTGAGTAAATCTGTGTGTGGGTTCTTTAAGGGGCACTGCTTGGGATTCCAGGAGTTTCTTCCACCCACTCAATCCCCAGTGATTTTTGCAGCCAGAAGTTATGCGGACTCATCTTCCTGGCACTGGAACCCTGGGCTGGGTGGTCTGGTGTGGGGTAAGGACTCTTTGCTCCTGAGATATCCCTCCTACATTTTATTCGGTTATAACAGTTTTATATTTTCCATGGTGATATTTTCTTTGCCATTTAGGTTACATGAACATATGTTTTCTAATTTTCAAAAATGCAAGGATTTTTAGTTATCTTTAACTAAACTATCTTTAACTAGAAGGAATCTTCTAGTTCCTTACCCAAATTTTATCTGTTTATTCTGACCTCCCCTGAAGTATAGTTTGTTTAAATGCTGTCTTGACTCAGTTTGAAGCCCTGGCTAGAGGTCTGTCAGTTCCTCTTTTGGGGCAGGTAGGTCCATATGACAATCACTTCCCATAATAGCTTCTTATTTTCTGGGGTCACTGTGCACCAGCCTCTCTGCTCCGGGCCCACAGAATTATTGAAGTTAGCCAATTGACAGAGAACCCATGAAAACTAACTAACACCATCTGCTTGCCATACACCATTGTTCCCTATGGTGCCAGTTTGCTGTATAACCCAGTGCTACTCAGTTCTTGGGTATCCACCCCCACCCCTGCCCTGCGTGGCCCTCCCAGGCAGCCTTCTCTCATTTTAAGCTGTAAGTGACAAGCCTGACACCACATCTTTGATGCTTTGCCATCACTGTTTTCCAGCTTAGTCCCTGAGCTCCTCCTGAAGGCCTTGGGAGGGTATGGCTTTCAGTGTCAGATACTATGCTGGTCCCTGTGGATGGCCTTGGTCCTGTGTGGGCCAGGTGAAGTGCTTGGATGTCTTCTGTGCTGACATTAGGCTTTGCAACACCAGGGGGCGCTGTAGTTTCACGTTAGTGCTTTCTTTCGGCAATGCCTGTGCTGAGCTGTGCTGCTTACCACCTGGGTTTGGAGGAGAGTTGCCCTGGGATATTTTTCTTGGCCCGCTCCTGTTTAGTTTTCAGAAACTCAGCCCAGGGGAAGACGGTGTCTGTGAAAGCATGAGGAGTATAGGTCCTGTGTCTCTGGCCGTGTTATCTTGAGCACACCACCTCCCCTCTCTAGCTTCTTGTTTCCCTGTCTAGGAAATAGGCGTTACTAAAAACTTGATCCTTTTTTTTTGGCGCGGGGGAGGTGGTTAGTTTTGAAACCCTTTCTGGAGGGAGAACTTATTCAGTGTTTCTTTAGGACAGTAATGTGAAATCTGAACGCTGATGTCTGCAACTTGCAAACCTGAAACCTTCTTTTAATTTGAAAACCGACTCAGAAATCAAATGTGGTCCACTGAGTCTAAGTCCAAATATTTCTTGATTCCTAGGTATGACAAAGGGCAGCATGCCAGGCTCAGCTCTTTCAAGGGAGAAAGTCATTCCTGTGCATTTTCACCTCTGCCGTCACTGTTCTGCACCCCTCTGCACCAAGCACTATACTAAGTGCTTCACAAACATTAGCTCATTAATCTCTCCTCAGTCCTTAAGCATTATTGCCCTCCTACAGGTGAGAAAATTGAGGCCCCATAGCTAGAAAGTGGTGGCACCGAGCCCCGAACCCAGAGTGAGCAGACCTCCAAGCAAGTGCTCTCAACCAACATGGACACTGGAGCTCATGGTTTCTCTCACTCCTGACCCGTGATGCCCATCACGTGGCCAGATCCAGTCCGGCGAGCACTCACTGGCTTTTAAGGGATCAGCTCAGGACCTAGTTTGACCAATGATCACTTATGGTGATTTGGACTCTGGATATCTATCACATGTTCTAGAACCTTAACAATCTGCCAGCCAGGGGCCCCAGGAGACTTGGGCGCAGTGCTCAGGTGGGCGTGGCCATGGCCTTGCTGGGGCGAGTGCTTTCACACCATCCCCTCAGCTCTCTAGTTTGTCCCTTAAGGTCTACAATTCCATGATAGAAACTTCCTCAGCCTCCACATTAAAAAAAATATGGTTATTTCATAAATTGCTCTGCTAAGTGGGTATAGATTCACAGGGACATTTTCATTCAATGCCTGCCTTCCAGAGTTCACAATGATATTAGCACTGGAAAGCCACCGAGAAGCATTACAGTAAGGCACTGTATTTAACCGGAACCCAAGCCCGGCATTGGCCAAACTGATTTGACTACAGATGTCCATTTGTTTTGCTTTTTTTTTCAGGATATCTCGAATCTGGTTGCATAGTTCACACTCTGGGGAACACTGGTCTCACTCAGGTTTCTCACCCTCAGCCGTGTTGACTTTCTGGGATGGAAAACTATTGTGGAGGGGCTCTCCTTTGCCTTGTAGGACTTTAACATCATTCCTGGCAAAAATTTGTTCCCAGGGGTGAAAAAAAAACTTTTTCTATGTGTAAAGCACAGATACACATCTATTACATAAACAGATACACAGTTTGTGGTATCAAAAGTTCATGGGGCCCTGGCTGGTGTGGCTCAGTGGACTGAGTGCCGGACTGCAGAACAAAGGGTTGCTAGTTCGATTCCCAGTCAGGGCACATGCCTGGGTTGTAGGCCAGGTCCCTGGTGGGGGACATGGGAGAGGCAACCACACATTGATGTTTCTCTCCCTCTCTTTCTCCTTCCCTTCCCCTTTCTCTAAAAATAAATAAATAAAATCTTTTAAAAAAAGTTCATGGGGAGGTGATTCGGAAAAAACAACTGAAAAAGACTCCTTGTGGGGGTGATAATGAAAAAAGTTTGATCAACACTGCTTTAGGTCAATCTTTTAGTTTCTATGTGGGCAACTTCCTCAAGAAAAATGATGTGAGTGGCTCTTTCAAGCTGAACTGCAGAACTAAGCAACTCTACTCAAGAGGAGGGACAGCGTTTGAAAGGTGGCAGAAGCTGAGGATAGATACACAAAAGACAGGACTGGCGTCAGCCCCTTGGCTACCACTGCTGAGCAAACCCAAAGGGACTCTGCCAAGGTCACCGTCAGTAAAATCACCACGATTTCTAAGAACAAGGGGCTTGGGGGAGGGGGTCTTCCCATTGCCAAAGGGGCTTGAAGCTATATTGTTATGCCCTGTGCATAAGACTGAGGATTTCTCCACTATTGAATGTTGTTGACGAAGGTCTCCCAGGTCACTCACAGACGTGTATGTTTGCACACATTTCTCTTCTCTACCTGACTACCCTTTTTCTTGAGTGTGTCTTCTTATTCTGACCTCCTCAGATGCCACTTGTTCAGAGACTATCACACCTCTTGATTGCTTGCCACTGCGCATCCATGATGGGGAAATAATGAACAGCCCTCTGATCCAGAATATCCAGAATATAAAGATCCCTTCTGGTGCAGACAGCCAGCTAAAAAGGAGAGTTTTTAAATTAGAAATACAGCAAATCAATGATTTTTTTACAGGTTTCTCTTTTTAATAATTTACTTCATTTTTCTCCTTAATCTAGCTTTCAGTTTTGGGAAATGAGTGACTAAGAGCCACTAAGTCATTTTCTCTTTCTTCTATTAAAAAAAAAAAAAACCACTTGAACTCAGCAGCGACGGGTGAGGAACGGAGTCGCAGCTCACAGGAAGACATGCCCTTCAAAGGCACCTGTCTTTCTTGATTTTGCTCCTCAAGCAAGTGTGGCACTGCCGCATAGACCTTCCTCAGAGTCACTACCAGCAAAGCAAGGTAAGTGGGGACGGATGGGGCCATTCCCAGGGCTTCGGGCTGTGGGCTGATGTCTACGCAGGCATGAGGACTTTGGAAGCACTGAAGCTGGCCAGCTGCTCCCCCAGTCCTGTCACTCGGGAGTCTTGGTCAGTCCAGTACTCATATTTGGCTCGTATTTTTGGAGGTCATTCATGGTCTAGCTGGACCCACACCCTCTGAGTCCTCATCTGACGGCACTCATTTATGCGCACACCTGGCTTAAGTCCACATGCTCAGAATATGCAGACAATGTTCATTGAACAGCTACGCCTTTCTGCCTCTCGCTTCTACGAAGACTCCCGGGTCAAGAATGACCGCATATATAGGGACAACAGAATAATTCCAAACACGTGCCGGCTGTGTTTACTTTTGTGTGTTCTGATAATTTCCTAATTCCTCAGCCTCTTTTGTTTCTCTAATTTTCACTGGCAATATGGTGCAGAAAGACTACAATTGTTCTTCACTTTAATAGAATTACTATTTGTTTAACACATTTTTTTTTTGAGACCCTGAGATGCATCAGTCTTCAGCATCTGTTTACAGAAGTAAACCCAAATCTCTCACTTGAGGAACAGAGAGTTTAGGTGTTTGGGTGTGTGCCGGTGAGGATGGGAGGTAGGGAGTAGCTGTGAATTACTCAGCACTGTGAAAAGCGTTTTAATAAGGAGCCTCGGGGTACCATTAAGGAGAAAGGGAGAAGAATAAAGTCAGTAATATCATAGTAACTGTGTATGGGGCCAGGCAGATACTTGAAATATTGTGTGGGGGGGTACTCTGTAAAGTGCTTGATTGTCTAATCACTATGCTATACATCTGAAACTAATACAGAATAATACTGAATGTAAATTGTAATTTAAAAAGAAAGGGAGCAAGAGGAATTGCCTTTGAGTCAGAAAGCTCATTCCTAAATTGCTCTGAGTCACACGTGAACTTGTGTGTGACTCTAAGGTTTTAACCTCTTCATCTGCCGATTGAGATAGCAGATGAGCGCGTTGTGGACTCGTGTGTAACTTTAAGTAGGTTTTGACCTGGTCTGCCGATTTAGATAGGAAATGAGGGCAGTGGAGGGTGCAGAGATTTTATTTCTGGCCCTGATGTGCCTTTTCTAGATCTGTCGTACTAATTCCCACTCTGATAGGATTCAGTGCATAGGACTGATCTTCACATACGGTTTTGATGAAAAGACCAAACATTTCCCTCAGTTTGCCCAGCTAAGTAAGCACTGTAACCTTTGGAAGGGCCTGGAGAACAGGTTTGCTGCATTAGTGTCAAATTGGCCAGGGAAAGGCTAGCCTGGAGGGCCGGGCGCGTTCCCACCTGAGACGATGCTCTGGCCCTAACGCGAAACTGGGCGGGGGGGCAGGGGAACCCACTTGCACCAACGCTCAAGAGCTGGTTGTGAAATATCCAGGAATTTTATGGGCAGTTGGTAGCTCGAACTTGTCCGTGGTGGGAGTATTTACACCATGGAAACCAGCAAAAACCATAACTCAGAGCCCCTCCAAGTCTCAACACCCCCCGCCCGACCTGCTTTGCCAGTGTATCCTGGGACTCAGAGTCTGAAGAGGAAGCTCTGTATATATTTGTGTGGCCTTCAGAAGTAACTTAACTCCTCTGAATCGTTCATGAGTTGTCCGCACAATGGCTCAGTATGCTTGGTTGGCTTGGAGGAGCAGTTTCTGTTGGGATGGTAGGATGTTGGGGGCAGGAGCACGGGAATGGGGGTAAATGGACAATACCAGTGAACGTGCTTTGAAATCTAAGAAGTGCAAAGCATGTAGGAGGAATAAGAATTTTCATATAAAGGCAAATGACCAACCTGGTTTCCTTCTAGCTTAATGATCACCTAAGTCATTACTGAATTTTTGGAGTTACACTCTAAAGGGGTTACACAGGCAGATGTTAAAATACTTCCTTTCTGTTTTCGTGTCAGAAAGGCCCTCAGTATAGTGCTGTTGGGGATGTCAGCTAGCCTTGAATTTCCTGCAAGTGACTTCAGTAACCCAGACTACCTTTCAGAAATACACTCCCACTTACAGAGGAGGGAACTGGAGCTCTCGGCAGAGGGGCAAGCACGGTGGCAGAGCTGGAATTTGGAACCTGTCTGACTCCAAAGGGCAGGACTCCTTTTTAAAAAGTGGTTTCAATTTTTTTTATTGATTTGAAAGAGAGAGGGAGTGGGGAAGAGAGAGACATTGATGTGAGCGAGAAACATTGATTGGTTGCCTGCCATATGTGCCCCAACCAGAGAGTGAACCCGCAGCCTAGGTGTGTGCCCTGACCGGAAATCGAACTCCCAACCTTCCAGTGCACGGGCCGATGCTCCGACCAGCAGAGCCACACTGGACAGGGCCAGAATTATTTCATTTGGCTGCGCTGACCTGTGAGAAACTGAGCCCTTGGACGTGGGAAGCTTGGAAAGGATGTAGCATGATCTGGGGCAAAATATGAAGCAGCCATTCTCTGCACTCAGCACTGTTTTGATCTGCTTTTGTTTTCACAGAAAGCTTGTTTGCTCTCCTCCTCATTAGCTTCTTCTGGCTGGATTCCGACCCGCCTCGGGGAGCCCGCAGATTTGAAAATGAACACCACGGATGTAGCAGACACTACCATGGATGACAGCATCTATAACAATTACTATCTCTATGTAAATATCCCCGAGCCTTGCACTAAAAAAGGCATCAAAGCCTTTGGGGGGATCTTCTTGCCCCCACTCTACTCCTTGGTATTTCTGTTTGGTCTGCTTGGGAATTCCGTGGTGGTTCTGGTCCTGTTCAAGTACAAGCGGCTCAGGTCCATGACTGACGTGTACCTGCTCAACCTGGCCATCTCAGACCTGCTCTTCGTGCTCTGCCTCCCTTTCTGGGGCTACTATGCAGCGGACCAGTGGGTTTTTGGACTAAGTCTCTGCAAGATTATTTCCTGGATGTATCTGGTGGGCTTCTACAGTGGCATATTCTTCATCATGCTCATGAGCATAGACAGATACCTGGCAATTGTGCACGCAGTGTTTTCCTTGAGGGCCAGGACCGTGACTTATGGGGTCATCACCAGCTTGGTCACGTGGGCAGTGGCTGTGTTTGTCTCCCTGCCAGGGCTTTTATTCAGCACCTGTTACACAGAGGAGGGGCGTACCTACTGCAAAACCAAGTACACGCGCAACTCCACTCGGTGGAAGGTGCTGAGCTCCCTGGAGATCAACATTCTGGGGCTGGTGATCCCCTTAGGGATCATGCTTTTCTGCTACTCCATGATCATCAGGACCTTGCAGCACTGTAAAAACGAGAAGAAGAACAAGGCGGTGAAGATGATCTTTGCCGTGGTGGTCCTCTTCCTGGGGTTCTGGACCCCGTACAACGTGGTGCTCTTCCTGGAGACCCTGGTGGACCTAGAGGTCATCCAGGACTGTGCCTTTGAAAGACACCTGGACTATGCCCTTCAGGCCACAGAGACCCTGGCTTTTGTCCACTGCTGCCTTAACCCAATCATCTACTTTTTCCTGGGGGAGAAATTTCGCAAGTACATCATCCAGCTCTTCAAAACGTGCGGGGGCTCTTCCGCGCTCTGCCAATACTGTAGGCTCCTCCAGATGTACTTCCCCGACGCCTCCAGCTCATCTTACTCACAGTCCACGGTGGACCACGACCTCCACGATGCTCTGTGAGAAATGGGAATGCCCAAAACGGAGTTAATAAGCTTCCCAAATGAAGAACTTACTTAAAATTGTGTTATAGTAAGAGTTCCCCGAGCAAGGAAGCGTCGGGGAGAAGATGTGCCTCCGCTGCAGTAAGCCGGGCTTCTCACCCTGCGATCAGCTTTCCTCTTCCACGCACAGGTTCCCTGCAGTGAGAGCTCACCTGGACGGAGGCGTCCCTCCCCGCGCACCAGCCCGGCTCGTGTGATAAGTAAACCCGAGCGGAACTCTGAGCAGCTGTTCAAAGAGGTTAGGAATCATTCTGGAAGGGGAAGACCATTCGCTCCTAATCGGACAGATGGGGTTCTCCTGAGGAAGTAGAAGAGAACTGGTGGAATAAATTCTCTTCTTGAGAATTCGCTACTTCCTGCTGGAAAAAATGGGCTCTTTAATTAATTTCTAGCTTTCCCGGAACAATATAGAAAGCTTTGACATGCTGTCCCCGGGTTTTTTCTAATAATGTATCTGAAGCCAGGTGTATGCAGAAATGAACAGTGAAGTCATGAACTTAGATAAGATTCTTTGAATGTAAGCGATTATTTGTTAATGAAAGCCAAACTTTTAATGCTGATTCTGAGTATAAGTATACAAAGACATTAATATGGTCTGATTTCCAAAGACAAAATTCAAGGCGTTAAAAAATCCAAACATACTTGTGGAAATTCAAATACTTTGTTTTCATTATGAGAAACGAATATTGAAAATTTAAAAATATCACAGAGTCCCTGATACATTTATTTGAGGTCTTTTACTTATTTACCCACAGTGCCTTCAAAAGTAAAAATAACAAGGACGACTGAAGTATGACATTGCTCCCTTTGTTCCTTTGAAGTGCCCGCCATCCAGGGGGGCGAGAATAATCAGCGAAAACGTTATCACTGATGTGACATAAAAAGGACCCAAAATGGTGAAATTGTGAAAAGTGTCATCCTCGCCTTTAAAATATTAGCCCTGGTTTTTAGCTTTTGCGTGACTCAAAAATGCAGTCATTTCCTGTCATTTTAATCATGTAATTAATCATTTTACACCACGAAGATCGTTCTTACAGCCGTAATTCACCAGTTATGTAAAGACTTGAACAAAGCCTGGGCACACTTGTAAAACACGGACACTTATAACCCCTCCCAAAACAAAAGCCTGTCTTGCAAAAAAGCCTGCCTTGTCACTGACTGAGCAACCCAGTACAAACTGCTTCTGTAAATTTACACATTATTGCATGCTCTACATTGAAAAAGAATGCATTTCTGGAAAATTTATTTTCAGAAAAGTGATTTGAAAAGGGTACGTTGATGTTGCCTTAATAGAAGAAACATAAAATAAATGAGTGTATAGATAGTCCCCGCGGAGCCTTTTTTCCTGATTGTGTTTGTTTCTGATCTAAGGGGGATGAGAGTCGGAGCAACCAAGGTCCCCCTGGGCTCGTCTCCCCCACATCAGCTACAAGATGAGGATGCTGTGGATGTGCCCAAGGGGAGGAGTCAGGGGTTCGTTGTTCAGATCTCCGCTTGGGGTGGGAGACAGAGTTGCTATCTTGTTCCAGGGCACTTGGAGATCAGAGTCGGTAAGAAGTGGGGGTGGCGGGGGACAGGTTTCCAGGCAGAATTTCCTTAGAAAACCCCTATGTGGTGTGCTAGAGCCTGCCAAATTCCCGCTTTGCACTCCCTTGTGAGCCCGAGCACGTTCCTTTCCTCTCTGAGCCTCTGTTTTCTCTGCTCTACAAAGCAGACTATACTGTAGAGTGATGGAAAAGAAGAATCGAGGACCCATCCTGGGTCGCAGATAAAGGCGGTTTTGGATTGGTTCCACCAGCGGCTGCCTCCTCTTTCCTGGTAGAGCATGTGATTTTATTCATTTGCTCGCAGGGAGACAGACCAGAAGACGAGGACTGGCCAAAGGGGTTACTGTCGCTCCGTTCCCCATCACACACAATGCTAACTAAGCACAGGTGAGGCGCCAACCCCACAGCTTCCAGTCCTCCACCTGTGGTGGGCCATCCATCCCCTCAAGTCACTCCGGGCTTCCCTTCTTCCAAAGCGGGGGGATAGTTCCTCAGGATGGGACTGCAGAACCTCTACTGACACCCAAACGCGACCCTCTGGGAACACTGAAAAGAAAGGTCCCTCCCAGTCGGTAACAGAACCATAGAAATGCAAGCCAGCGTGGTGTCTACACACAGGTGGGTTAAACCATGAATTTTTCCAGACACAAGACCCATTCCTTTGTTGTTGCAACGTGCCTAGTTTTTGGAAGAGTGGGTAGAATTTGTTTAAGAACAAGAGAGACAGGTTTGCTCCTGGGCGGATGTAAGTGTTTTGAAACTGGACAGAGGTGGTGGTGGCACCACACTGTGAATGTGCCGAATGCCACTGAGTTGTACGTTTTCAAATGACAGGTTTCGTATTACGTGAATTTCACCGTAATAACACCATCACTAACAACAATGAGCATACTAGGTAGTAGCTCCAGCCGTACCTGTCCATCGTAAGCGCTCAGATGATACAGAAAAAATAAATATAATTTTTTCCCAGGAGAGGGAAAAGTACAGGTTGATGCCAAAGGGTCTCCAGACTTGTAGGGAATTTTTTCCTAAAAAACTCTTAGAGCAATTTGGAACATCGGATATAATTAATTCCTGTATGTTGAATGTCTGTTTGGTGCCAAGCAGAACGCTGGGTCATGGAGAGGATAATAGTGTGAAAGAGTAAGTTCTGCCCTCGTTGAATTCGCACTCTGACAGAGGATAACTCAAACACGGGATCAACTATAATTGTAAATGCGGCAGATACGATCAGGGAATTAGGAACCACATGCTTTGGGACCCCAGAGGACGGAGACATTGATTCAGTTTTGAGTTTTTATAATACGATTTGCTTTTGAAGGAGGCCCTGTAAAAGGAGCTTGGATTTCATGAATGGAAGGGAGAAAGGACATTCTAGACTGATGACATAGCACGTGAGAAGGTCGGGTGGTGTCAAGAGCATACTGGGCGTTCAGGGAGTGGTCAGCAGGTTTTTGTCAAGGGACCCTGTGGGCAGTGGGGAAGAGGAGCGAAGTAGGCAAAAATGAGAGAGACTGCCGAGGCTGCGGTTCTGGGCTATGGAGCCAGCTGCCACCCTCCACGGGGCTAGAGGAGACGGTTAGTGAGCTCTGATGGGCGCTGTGGGTACACTCCCTTCCAGGACTGTGGCACTCATGCTACAGCTACTGGGAGCACTGACACGTGACAGCTCTCGGCTAGTTCCCTTTCAGGATTGTCCTCTCCTGCACAGTTCATATCCAGTGACTAGAGAGTGACCAGAAACAAAACACCTTCTTGCCTTAATTTGGGACAACTCTGAAGAGCCATTTCAACTCCAGAGCTCCCCATAAGATTAGCCGAGACCTCTGTCGTAACTAACCTTGCACTTCACCTTTGCCTATTGGTCTAGTCGTGCTTCCTCCATGCTCTTACGGGGGCTGCTCCCAAGAGGGCTCCCCATCAAATCTGGATGCTAATCTCTGAGACCCAGAGTCTGTTTCCAGGACCCCCAATCTAACATGGGACTTTAGGATCACAGAGGGGACAAGTGAGCACCTAATATAAATGGAAATAGACCTCAGGTGTGGGAAAATGAAGGGGCATGGTCTCTGCATCAGGAATGTTCTTCACTCACTGCCCTCTGACCACCAACCCCAATTTGACTCTTGGTTCCTATGCTTCCATTAGTCAGTCTTACGTTTGCTCCCACAATTTGCCTGCCTCACGCCCCGAGGCATCTTTCTTACTCCACTTCCTTCCCATCTTGTCTACCTGTGGCCATGCCTCAGTCATCTGACACCCTATATCCTTTACCGTTCAGTGACTTCCTTGATTTAAATGAACTAGACACAGCTCCAGCCATTTTTGTGGTCACAGTACTATACCCCTTAAAAGTTTGCAGTGGGGAAAGCTGAATTCCTCCAGGACGCATGGAAGTAAAAACACGGCTGGCTGTCTGGCTCACGGGCTCTCTAGCTCCTGGGCTGGCTCTTTCGGGCTATCTGGCTCTTCTTCCTCGAGGATGTCTGGAGGATGGTGCTGCAACCACCCGCATTTCCCAACAGATGGTGTTTTGGATGGGAAGGACCTCCGTGCCCAGCCTAGGACTGGGCTGGCCGGGCGGAGGGGGGCAGGGTTATTCTTTGGGTGTTCTAGAGGGGATGAGCTCTGACGTAGAAGCCTGCCATTCTTCCAAAATTGTGTCGGTTTTGTATCTTATGTTTTAGTTCGTAAACTAACTCTACAG
>PVKM010021707.1:0-22365 GCA_004027735.1 Carollia perspicillata | reverse complement strand
AAGAAGAAGAATAACAAGAAGAAAAGTGAACAATAAAATGGCAATGTATACATATATATCAACAAGTACTTTAAATGCAAATGGATTAAATATTTCAATCAAAAGATATACCATGGCTGAATGGCTAATAAAACAAGACCTTGTATGTGCTGTTTATAATAGACACTTCAGATTGAAATACACACACAAATTGAAAGCACAGGGGTGGAAAAGATATTTCATAAAAATAGAAATGAAAAACAAAAGCTGGGGTAGCAATACTTATACCAGACAAAACAGAGTTTAAAACAAAGCCTATAACAAGGGACAAAGAAGGACCCAGCAAATTCACTTCCGGGTATTTATCTGAAAAACACCCAAAACACTAAATCAAAAAGATATATGCATCCATATGTTCACAGCAGCATTATTTACACAGCCAAGATAAAGAACCAACCTAAGTGTCCATCAATAGATGAATGGACAAAGTGGTGCGTATATACAAAGGAATATGACTCAGCTATAAAAAAGAAAAAACTTTTGTTATTTGCAGCAACAGAGATGGATCTAGAGGGTATTATGCTGATTGAAATACGTCAGACAGAGGATGACAAATGCCAGATAAACAAACAAGCAGAATGGAAACAGACTCATAGATACAGAGAACATTTTGATGGTTGCCAGATGGGAGGGGAGTTGAGAGCTGGGTGAAAGGGGTGAAGGGATTAAGAAGTACCAATTGGCAATTACAGAATAGTTGTGGGGATGTAAAGTACAACATAGGGAATACAGTCAGTAATATAATAATTATGTATAATGTCAGATGGGTACTAGATTTATCAAGGTGATCACTTCGTAAGTTATACTCATATAAATGTTTCATCACTGACTGTACACCTGAAACTAATATAATATAGTACATCAACTATAACTGAAGAATTAAAAATTGTGTAGAATAAAAAACAAATAACAATCATTGGTTGGTGGATACTCAGAAAAGTTTAAATCATTGTGTTTCTATAATATTCCCACAGTCAAAAGGAAATATACCAGCAGAGTTCTTAGTATTGCTCCCTCACACGAGTCTGGTCCCTCAGAGGAAGTGCTTTCTTCTTCAAACTAAAATAATTTACACATCAACCCAAACTAACAGCTCTAGCTCTGGAATTCATCATCCTCCCCACATCTGGGGTTACTGCGATCTTCGACAGCACATTCCTCAAAGCCTGAGTTATTCTGTTATGAACAAGGTGGAGGAAGTGTTGGGGTTGGAGATTGGCAGTCCAGCGTGGGCACTGCAATTTCATTCCTGGTCAACTTCAAGATCTCTCCACCAATCAGAGAAGGCAAAAAAATAATTCCTCAGGTCATCCTGTGATGAGGCCAAATATGTCCCAATACTGATTTGGGACTAGAGTTAGGTCTATATTAGGAAAGAAATACATTTCCCAAAATCTAACATGGAAAGAAGCCTCCATTTGAAGACAAATACACTCTATCTGTCCCTCTGGCTTCTAGGCTATGATTTGCAACCTAGAATAGTATTGAAAATGATGTCTCTAGAGTTAGACTCCCTGGGTTTAAGTCCTGCTCTTGAATCTTCCAGTTGTGTAATCTTGGTCAAGATGCTTAATCCCTCTGTACTTCAATGTCCACATTCTTAACTGAGAATAGTAATGGCACTATTCCATAAAGTTGTTGGGTAGATTAAATGCATTAATACATATCAAGTTCTTTTGAAAGCACCTGGTCATTGCTAAGTTCTCACTAAATGTAGCCATTATACTGCATTAAGAAATGGCAACCCATTTCAGCACCGGTTCCCATATCCTTTGGTTGATTCAGCAGAACCTTCTAAATTACTGGTTTTCTGCATCACAGTCACAATTATATTCTAAGCGAAGGCTTCCTCTCTTTATTCTCTAAAACGAGAAGTGAGCCCATATGAGGATTTGCAATTCTCCCTCAGGAAGGGCAATTTTCTCTTCCAGCCATAGTAATTTGAATAAAAGAAGGACAATAAGGCATTTAGCATGCATTGAACACTTTCTGTGTATCAAGCCCTTGGCTCAGGGTAGCACATTATCTCATTGCATCCTCACAACCTGTGCTACATAATAACTTTAATTATTCTCATTCCATAGAAGGAAGACTAAGGCACACTGCAGTTATCCATTCTCCTTAGGTCATGTGAAAAAGATTTCATTTTCTAATCTTAATGAAAGTTAGCATTTTGATGCATGGCTACAGTCGATGATCAAGAGGTCATTACTGAGGGAGTACTTGGAATTTAGCTGGTGCCCCTACAATTAATGACAGTTTTAGAGAGAAACCAGGATCTGGTGTTCCCCAGGAAAGCAAGAGAAGGGAGAGGTAAGACCTTGGGGCAGACAGCTTTATTGTAGAAGGAAACCGAGGCCAGTACTGCTGAAACCTGGGTGAGAACTAGGAGAATTTCCATGGAGCCAGGTTCTGAGAGGTTTCTGAGGACTATCTCTGCCCATGGAAACTAAGGGACAATAGAACTTTCTGGTCCCTGCTGACAGCACAGTGAGAGGTGAATGGGGCCCAGAAAATGCAGTTCTTCCCCTAAATCACCCTAACATGATGATGATGAGAAGCGTGTGAAGACCATTCAGAGTGCAAACTCAGGTCTTTACCAACTCATGGGACATTCATGGTAAAAGGAGATGAAAGAGACTGAGTCTGAACCTCAGGCCTCTTCTCACTTGTTGTGGAGCCCAGGCTACTATCAGTTGGGAAGTGTATGGGTGAGAAAAGGGGGAAAAGGTAGGGGCTTCACCATTTGGAGCTGTGTTTGCTGAATGTATAAAGTTCCGTGATGGATAGAGCATGGATGGAGTTCTGTAAGGAGGATGGATACGCTTGTTGCCTGGGCAGATTGAAAAGAACAGTGATTGATCTGGGAAGAAACTATGGGCAGCAACAACACCCACCTCAGAACCACTGATGTGAGTAGGAGAGTAAAGCAGGGTGGCTTCTTTGACTGGGGAGATATAAGGAGTCTGGGCCCACTGTCCTGGGGAACTCATTCCGACCCATGGCCAATGCCTTCGCAGCCAGGGGACCACAGCTCTTGCAGCAGGAGTAACAGCAAGAAGAGAAAAGCCCCTCCAGGCATAGTGGGCTATATTTCTAGAAGGCTAAAGTGTCCGTGGGAGGAAGACAGAACTGGGATAAACACTGTGACTGTCAGGAAAGACAAGAAAATATTGTCTCCAGCAACACAGACAAGGCAGATGACTTTGATTTGCCATACAAACTCCTGTTCAAACTGAACGCACAAAGTGAAGCAATACCAGGAAAGCTGATGACCAGGAGGGATGGCAGGTGACCTCCTCATTCTCACAAGATGCAGCAGCCACTTAATTCATGTCCCTTTGCTCCCCGGGTCCTTCAAGATTCCGTTTGCTGGTCACAGAATGTTCAGCTTGGGGAGAAAAGAATTCCAGAAGCCAGGTTGAGTGCAGATTCTAGACGACCCAATAGAGAAGTTCTGTTTATTACAGAGGGAAGTGGGAGCTATGAAGAGCTTTGACTGGATCCAGCACAAAGAACTCCAGTGGGAAGAAGGAACACATGAGAAGCTCAGGAACCCCTTAGTAAGTTGGCAGCAGTAACAGCCTAGACTGGGTAGTGGGTGCCTCTGCCCTGGGTCCCCCATTTCAGAAAGCTCAACTCTGGTCTTTCTCTAGCCACACCCCTCTCCACAGGGCAAAGAATCTGCAGGGCCAAGTGGATGTACCCTCCAGGGACCCACACCCCTCCTTCCAGACCATACCTTTGGCATCATGGGACCTGAGGATTGCCAGACCAAACAGACCTGAACACGAATTCAGGACCTGCAGGGGTCTCTTCCCTGGTTCTGTCCCTCTCAGGGGTTAGCAGCGTGCAAAGGTACAGGCCCAACGGGTGGCAAGGGGCTGTTTTGGGGGGCAGGGAGGGAAGAGTGGGATGGAAGAGACACAGCTGTCCTTGTGTGAGGACAGAGCCAGTGAGTAGGAAGACAAGGGGCCAGGCCACAGGCTGGGGGCTCTATTTCACTCTTGTTGGGGGTACAAAAGTGTGAGGGGCAGACCTGGCTTGCACACAGCACTGGTGGGAGGAAATAAGTGGCTGTTGCAGGACGGCTACAGTAAAGGGATGTTGCAGAAAGAAAAATCGTACACTCGGCTGCTTGCTGGGGGCTGCCCTGCCCCTGTGTGGTATCTCTGAGGCTGCTTTTCAGGTCCAGTAATTACAGGTCTAGCCAAGGGATGGGGTGGGGTGGGGTTGAGGTAAAGTGGGTGAGGTCCTTTTGGAAAAGGTGGTTAAGTGTCTGAGGCTGCAAAACCCAGGCACTGGCCAGGTACAAGGAACAATGTTTGGCAAAGAACAAGGGGTGGGGCCACCACTGGCTGCCAGGCCTGGCCAGGTGCTGGGTCCACAGCAGACATGTGGGCATGGGTTCCCGCACTTTCCCCATGACGAGCCATTCTTTGGCTCTCTGTGGGTGAGGGTTGAAGTAAAGAACACATCTGGGGATGCAGCTGACCTTTATGGAGATGACCTCATTTCTGCCTCCTATTACATGTGTTCTAAGTGGCTTTGGGAATCGCAGTCTTTTGCTTAGTAGCTATTTTAATAATGTGATTCTTAGAAGCATCCTAGGAGGATTACAACCCATACCACCACAGGAAAAGTTTCCCGTGCCTTTTGAAAGACAAAATCTTGTACACCAAAGGAATGCAGGTTAGACTACATGCCCTTGAGGTCACATCCAAGGCTGAGATGCCCGGATACTGCTCCCCTGAACTTCCCTAACCACCTGCTCAACATCTCCATCAGTGCTTCTGGGCTGGGGTTTAGCATGCCCAGAGAGAGGCAGTGAAGCTCTAGTGAGTGACTGCTGTTACTGATAAAGGACCCTGAAAAATTCTATGATCAGAGGTGGACGTTGATAAAGTAGGATTCGGGGCATTTTTAAGAGTTCCAATTAGGCTAATTAGTATATTTAGAGCATTCTTTTTATTCATGATTCTGGACAATTATAAGCCATCTTCGTTCTACTTTGTGTTAAGATACTGCACAAGGAGACGTGAAGTTAAATCCTAAAAAATTCAGAACACAGAAGATTCTTTTGGAGAGATTTGGCATAAAACCATACATTGAATTATTCCAGTGTCTTCATGGGAGAATTCCTTTGGAACTCTCTGGTTCCACACCAGAGATCCAAAAGCAGAAGGCCTGACTCTGGACCAAGACAGAGACTCCAGTGAAGAGGGAGCAATAAAAACCTGCAGATCCAGCGTGGGAAGTCCAACTTGAGGAGAGAGGAAGGAGGAAGCAGAACTTCTCAGAGGAGGTGAACAATGATGATACTTCCACTACAGTCTAGTAGACGGGAGGTTTCCTGGCCAAGGGAGAGACAGCAGAAGGCCATAGTCTCTGGAGGATGGTTTTTGGTTCCACTGGATCTTCATGCTATGAAGAAAGAGAGTAAAGTGAGAGGGTCATTGCCTCAAAGTGACAACTGTCCCACTCTTCACACCTGGGGCAGGGAAGGCAACAGTAGGCCTGGGGAGTGGGCAACAGAAGTCTTTTTCAGGGCAGTGGGGCACAGTGTAGCTACCTCAGCAGGATGGTGGTAATCATAGCATTCAAAAAAATCAGCGTTCAGAAAGAAGGCAGCCGTGGTGTGCTGCTGGCTGACAGAAGTTCCCAGAAAAAGAAAAACAAACAACTAAGAATGCACCAGGAGTTATACAAGGGCAAAGACTGACTGAGTTTAGATTCCCTCAGAAACTGGTAATGAGACAAGGTTTTGAATCCGACGTATTTAGAAGGTGATCTCAGAAAACACTGGCGAAGGACAGAAAAGCAATACAGGGAAAGAAACGCAGCCAAGTTGGATGCACTGTCAAGTAAATTACCATTGTGGGCAACTGAAGTTCAGTTCCACTGGGCATCTATGGGCGACAGTATAGAAGACATGCCTGTGTTATCTTGCTCAAGGGACAAAGGAGAATCCACCAACTCCCATCAGTCATTGGTTGAAATTCCCCTAGAGAGTTTTAATTTCTCAACACTTGGCCTGTCCCAGCACACAAGTGATATTTTTATCAAGTTCCATTACCCCAGGCCATCTATTAAACAGAGTTCCAGTCATCATCATGATGACGGCATGTCGTCATCTCCTCCTCCACCTCCTCCTTCTTCTTTCTCTCTCTCTCTCTCCCTCTCTCTCTTCCTCTCTCATAAAACATATCTGGTTCGGTTTCTTAGGAATACCCACCCTGCCAGGTGACCAACCATAACATTTCTGGTACTCAAAAAAAGTGTAGTCACAGAACAGGTATCTTAGAAAGCCTATTTTCAATCTATCTTAGCTACACGACCTTTATTCACGGCCATTAGACCAGCCCCATCCCCATTGGGATCCTGCAGTTATGTGCTTACTTCAGAGGGAGTCCCTCATTTAATCCTCACTCAGTTCTACAAGTAGCTGCTACTGTACTGACTGCCCTCCGTTCAGAGATGAGGAAAATGTGACTTGGGTTAGAGAGCTTCTCAAAACCACACAGCAATTCACCCTCAGGCCTGTCTACTCCCTGATCTGAGATCCCTAATGACCACATTCTCCTGTCTGGTTACTCGCAGCTGATTCCTGGTGCCTTTATGAGATGACATAGACACAGGTGATGAACCTACTCCAAAAAAAGATGACAGAGAAACAATAAAAGAAATATTCTTCTTGACACATATACTCTAGTAAGAGGGTTTTTTTTTAATAAAACTGTAAAATGCATCAGGAAAACTGTCCAAGTCACAAGTGCTCAGCAGCTGAATTGCCACAGAGCAAACACACAACACAGACTTCAGCAGTGACGCCATGACCAGCATCCACAGGACTCCTCACCCTCCTTCCATTTTCCACCAGCCTCAGAGGTAACCACTATCTTCAATTCTAATACCATAGATTATGTCTGCCAGATTCTGAGCTTATCTAAATAGGACACATCATGCCATATTTGTGAGATTCATCCATGTTGATGCATGCAGCTGTAATTAGTTCATTCTCATCATCCCATGTGGGAATACACCACAATTTGTTTGTCTGCTTTGTGGTTCATGGACATTGGGTGGCTTTCAGTTTGGGACTATTGCAAATAGTCAACTTTGTGAAATGTCTTGTACATGCCTTTTGGTGCACTTGTGTCTGCATACCCACTGGGCGTGTATTTAAGAGTGGAATTGCTGGGTCGTGGTAGAGGAAACTTGAATGCCAACGTTAGTCTTCCCTCAATGAGTTCCCTTCTTTCCAGGATCTCCCTGCTTAGAGAGCTCTTGGAAGCCTTCAAATGCATGATTTTTATATTTTATGCAGGTTTTCTAGTCTTTCTCAGGAGGACCACTTGCCTGCTACAAGTTGCTCTCTCATACAGGAAGCAAAAATGTACTCTTAATACATTTTAATGATTTACTGATACACATTTACTTAATTTCCTATCTGGATTATTAATGTGAAAATAACTATATAGACTAAGTCTTAAAGGAAAAAATAACCTAAGTACAAGTGATATTACTCTTCTTATTACTCTGTGACCAACATCTTTCCTAACTCTGGCTGCTTCTGTCTGCCTTCTATTTTCCAGTCTCCTTAGAAGTTGTTTATAGTCTGCCCTTTAACTTCAGATTTAGAAATAGATGCACATTTGAGCATAGCTGTTAAACACCCGATTAGCACCTTTTGTGGTTACTTTTGATCATTAACTGTCCCTCCAGTTACTCCTGTCTGGCCTCTGGCCTTTCAAGTTAAGTTTCCCTCTCTGTTGCTACCACTGGTCCAAGTCTCCTGTTTAACCCCTTCCTGTGTGTTGGGATCCCTGGGGGTTGGGGGAACTGTTAAAACAGAGATGCTGGGCCCTAACCCCAGAATTTCTAACTCAGTAGGTGAAGTAAGGCCCAAGAATTTGCATTTCAAATACGTTCCCAGGCGATGCTGATGGTCCAGAAAAACATTTTGAGATATGCTGTTCTAGTGCCATCTCTATTTTTCTCCAGTAATTGTGAACTGTCTTTTGAAAAGAAGGTATTGTGTCCACCCCAGCTGTTTCTAATTTCCTCGTGCTGGATTGCGCCCATCAACTGGAGAGTGATAAAACATGGGATTTTAAAGGGGCTGGGCCCATGCTCCTTCTGCATCAATTTTAAGAAAACAAAGCAATGGTATAAATAAACAGGTCTTTCCCCAATAACTAGGAATCAAAAGCTCCTTTTCAACTGAGTTATATTTAGAGGAGCTTTCTTTAAATTTTGGACATATTTGAGAGGAGGGGAGTTAAACGGAAGGTTCCTGTACGACTCAAATCTCCCCCCTTCCATCATTTAAAAAAATGTCATTTATGACTGCAGGCCTGTGAAGCCAAATTTATTTATAATTCTCAGTAGCCCTCAGGTTCTGGGGCAATCTAAAGACACAAACCTTTCTTTGTTTTTAAGTGAAATATCTGTTGAAAACATATTTTATGCATATTTGTCCAGATTTAGTCAAAATAACACAAACTCTCAGCTATCAGGAACTGTACTGTGATATACAGTAGGTAAAACAAACATGAGGTTGACTTCACACAATGGCATTCATGGCATTTTGTCAACTTGTAAATCTTTACAGTGTGGAGTATACAATAGCAGCCTAAAGTTTTAATATGCTGCCTTGTCATCAAAGCCTCATCTACCGCAGTGAAAGGGGAGGGTGGGGGAGACTTCTGCCTTGTGTCTGAGATGGAACAGGCAGGCTGTTTCTCAGTCTCACTCTGCATACTCAGAGCATGACAGTTTCCATGGAAGGGAAAACTACCTCTTTTAAGAGAAGATAAATTAAGCCCTCAAGTTAGAGTGAAACCGTAAGGTTGGGAGGATTCCGAGGATTAAAAAAAAAAAATGGAGGTTTCCCTAGCTCTGTTAGAAGGCTAAGTAAGAGTCGAAGTTTATCTGCTTTCCTTCAATGGTGCTAATGAGTGATAAGGGGCTCTAATTTGCAGACACCCTGGAGCTGTGAAAGTGTGTGTGAAATGCAGACAATTCATCAGCAGAGCAAATCTACCCACACAAATGGGAAAGACATTTTGGTGTCTTCAGATTTCTGATTAAAACCCAAGAGGAGAATATAGGAAACAGAAATTAAATTTTTAAAGATTTTATTTATTTGTTTATTTTTAGAGACAGAGGAAAGGAAGGAGAAAAAGAGGGAGAGAAGCATCATTATGGGAGAGAAACATCCATCGGGACTTGAACTGGCAACCTCTCATTTTGCAGAACAATGGCCAACCAACTGAACCACGCTGGTCAGGGCCAGAAACTAAATTGTAGGACACCCAGTATGTACCAGGCAATATTCTAGTACTTTATTAAGGGTCATTCATCTAATATAATCCTCCCAATAACTTTCAAAATATGGAGCTATGTTTTCAGGTGAGGAAACTGAGGCACAGAGTGGTTAGATGACACAAAGTCTGTGACTCAGTTTCCTCACCTGTAGACAAAGCTGATCAATGAAGAAATAGATGCTCAAACCCACTGCTGCCTCACTTCAAATCCATTATTCCCCCATTAGCATTGTTACACAGACGTGTCCCAATCATCTAATCAGTGGTCCCCCACCCCTTCCAGGGACTGCATGTCAGAATTTCTAAGCCAAACATATACAGGTTCCAAAAGACCCAAGGTGATTCTGAACTGCAGACCCCCACCCAGATCCAAGGCACAACTGATTGATTGCTTTCTTCTTTCCTGCACCAACAGAAAAATCATTGGTAAACAGTAACAGTACTTGAGTGAAATGTCACTGGAGTTGGAATTTGGAAATTTGGGCCAACTCTGCCACTGATAACTTTGTCACTTTAGGCAAATGACTGAACATATGTTGTTCAATCACTATTCATCTACCGAGCAAAGATTAGTAACATTTCAAAAGTCACAGGCTCTGTACAGATAGAATTTTATATAAGGCATACCCTCTGCTTACATGTTGCCCATAGTCTAGTAAGGAATCAAGACATGTAAACATATTTGACATTCATAAATAAGTCTAACAGCACAAATTCCTATAAAGGGGTCATGAGAGTATTATTCCAAAAGCTCTTGTGTCTGTGTGGATGGGCACAAGAGTCAGGAAGACTTTACAGGGAAAGAAGAGGACTGAAGGAGTTTCCCAGGTAAAGCACAGAAGGAGGAGATTCCAGGGTAAAAAACAACACATGTAAAGACATTCATGTTCATAGATCCGAATGCCATCTGATGGAGTTGAAGCATGAAGGGACATGGCATACTATACTAAGGAGTTTGAACCTTCTCTTGTAAGTGATGGTGAGACATGAAAGTTTTTGTAGGGCCATCAGGTAGTTAAATTTGTGTGTTAGGAAAAACAGTGTAACAAGGGAACTCAAGTGAAATGAGACTAAAAGCAAGGAAATCAATTGGAATGATGTAACAAAGATTCAGATAAGAAACGATGCCAGTTTGATCTAGAGAAAGATGGGGGAGAGGGAGAAGAGGAAAATAGAAAAATATATATAATATACAATATAATATATAATGTGTATATATTTTATATGTGTGTGTGTATATATACACATACACATGCAGGTTCAAGTGACATTTTTTTTCATTCTCACTCAAGGTCATTTTTTCATTGCCTTTTTTAGAGTGAGAGAAAGGGAGAGAGAAAATCATTGATGTGAGAATAAAGCATTGATTGGTTGCTTCCTGTACATGCCTGAATCTGGGATCATGTGTGCCTGGAGCGAGGATTGAAACTGCAACCTAGTTATGTGCCCCATCCAGGAATCGAACCCACAAACTTTTGGTTATGGGATGATGCTCAAACCAATTTGAGCCACATCGGCCAGGGCTCAAGTAACATTCTTAAATAGAATGAACAGACGAGTTTGAGCAGTAAACATAATTAGAGTCATGAGAAAAATGGTAGAATAAACTCCATGAAGATATGATTATGCCTGTTTTGCTCACCATTATGTATGCTGTGCTTCATACAGTATGGATCACATAATAGTTGCTCTCTAAACAAATGAATGATTACATGAATAATCATTTTCAGGCCTTGGGCTTAGGTAGCTTGGTGAATGCTTGAACCTTTAACCAAAATAGGTAGGTAATAATAAGGCAATTTTTGGAGTGTTAAAGAAATTGAGTTTAGTTTTAGATATTTGAGGTACATATGAGGAATACACTTAGAAATCTAAATCTTAAGTTTAAGGGATGAAAATTTATGACTAAAGAGTATGGTTAGGCCCTGGCTGGTGTAGCTCAGTGGATTGAGCATGGGCCTGTGAAGCAAAGGGTCACCTGTTCAATTCCCAGTCAGGGCACATGCCTGCGTTGCAGGCCAGGTCCCCAGTAGGGGACACATGAGAGGCAACCACACATTGATGTTTCTCTCCCACTCTTTCTCCTTCCCCTCTCTCTAAAAATAAGTAAATAAAATATTTATTTTTTTAAAAAGAGTATGGTTAGGAAGACACAAATATATAGAGAATATTTCAATCCACTAGAGAAAAGTATAATTACCCATGCAAGACAGCCAATCACCCCAGCATTCATTTACTCATTAACTCATTTATTCTAAACTATATTTATAGAAAATCTATTTTATATCAGGATTTAGGCAAGGGAATGAATAGGTCTGATTTGGTCTCTGCCTTCAGAAAGCATTATCATAGTTGGAGAGACCTTAAAAAGTGAAAAAAAAAAAAAACACAAATGAGACAATTTCTATTTGTCCTAAGTACTATGGAGGAAACAACTGGTTGGTACAGAGAATAAAGAAAGGAAGGCTTCTCAGAGGAGATGACATTTTAATTGGGCCTAGTATTAGCCTGGGTTGTCTAGTAGAACAAGTAGGTTATCTACCTACCTACCCATCCACCCATCCATCCATCCATCATCTATCCACTCACTTATCCATCCATCCATCCATCTACCCACAAGTATAAAAAGAGATTCCGTATAAGAAATTGGTGCACAAGATCTCCAGTTGACAAGCTAATGGTACGGTTCCAGTCCAACTATAAGTCCAAAGGCAGGACAAGACCAATGTCCCAGTTCTAAGGCAGTCAGTCAAGCAGAGAAAGTATACTCCCGCTCAGCCTTATTTTTTGATTCATGCCTTCAACAGATTGTACAAGGCCCACCCACTTTGGGAAGAGCAATCTGTTTTCCTCAATCTACTGATTTGAACGTTAATCTCATCCAGAGACACCTTCACAGCTACCCTCGGCAATAATGTTTAACCCAAATCTGGGTGTCCCTGGCCCAGTTAAGTTGACACAAAAATTCACCATCACTAACCTAAAGAGAACAGTTCAACCATAAAAATTCTGCAATAGTGTTCCAGGGAAATGAAACAGTGCCTGAAATGGCCTTGGCTGAAAAAGCATTTTCGGTGCCCAGAAACTGAATGTACATGGCTGGAGATTAGAGAGTGTGGCAGAAAATAAGGTGCAAAGAAGTTTGCAGAAAAACAGAAAACAGATTATCCACAAACTTGAAGGCCATGGTAAAAAATTGGTGCATTACTTTAAAAGCACTTAAAAACTACTGGAGGAATTTAAAGAGATAATTGATTTTGTCATAAGGTTACATATTTACATTAAGGGATTTATAGGTCAGGAATAAGAAGAGATAAGACTGAATATGGTTTGCTCCCTCCTACTTTCTAAAAGGGTTTGGAGAGTAGGATAACATGAAAGATGTGAATATATTTTCAACAATGAAACAAGAAATTGTACGTGTGCATGTGTGTATAAAATGTAAAATCTCAAACTCATAGAGATGATTATTTTAAGAGGTATAATCAACTGTTCCATAGAATTCAGTTCAAGTGAGGGCTGGGAGTAAAGAAATAATGCCAATCTTGTTAGTATTGAATTACTTCGTATTTGTTGCTGATGAGGAATGATTATCCATCTGATTAATATTTAAGCCCTACTCTCCTCAACTTTTCTGAGTTTATCTTGAGTGGTCTCTTAAGTAGCTTGTATTTTACAGATACTATCTGGAAATCCAAAGCCTTTTAAGAAGTAAATTTAATCTGCTTATATTTATTTTAATTAATGATATATTTGGAGTTATTTAAACTATCTTATACTATTTTTATACTTACTAAGATTTGCCTCCCTGTTTTGTTCTCTTTTTGTGCCTTTAGTTTGAATATATTTTCCTTTAGTTTTCCTTACCTTGGTTTTGATGCTGCACATTATATAGCTCATCTGTTTATTAACATGCACAGTTAACTTTATATATTTAAACAAATTATACAGTTAATCAACACCTCTGTCCTCCTCCTAACAAGAAGTATGTATGCAGTCCATGTTGATATCAGCTATAAAGTATTGTTGAATAATAGAAAATTCTGATCAAACCAGAGCTCTCTAACATTCCTCTGCCTTCCATGTTGATATTACATAGTATTTTTTAAATATAATGATCATTGTATTTTTTGTCATTGGCTTCTTTGTAATCCTATTTTTCATTTTATGCATTTAAAAACAGTATTTTGAGCCCTGGCTGGTGTGGTTCAGTGGACTGAGGGATGGCCTGCTAACCCAAGGGTTGCAGGTTCATATTATTACATAATAATTTAATTTCCTTGATTTTAAGCACAAGCTAAATCAGTTGTTACCATTATCATTAATGCTATTAAAATGAATTTACCTAAATATTTCACAATTTCTGTGTTTATAACAATGTCTTGTATCCTATTTGTTCTCTATGAAATCTTTCCTCCTTTTTTTTTTTACCAAAATTTATTCTTTCACTTTGCTCAGCAAAGACTGTGGGTTTTTATGAATGTTAGTCTCTCACCCTCATCTTGGCTGAGACTGGTGATTCAAGTAGAACCCCAGGTTACTTTCCTTTAGAACTTTGAATATGTTACCCCATTATCCTCCAGCATCATTTGTTGCTGATGAGAAATGCCCCGATTTTTTCAAAACTAAAAACAAAAGCAAATAATAAAATGTTTTTGAAGGTTTCCAAACCGGGCAGCCATATCTTCTCTGAGTACGGGAACAGTGATACTGAGTTTCAGAACTTAGGGGCTGCCATGCTCGATCCACCTGCTGAGGGAGAGCCCGTGATTTCCTGAGATACCTCTCTGTGCCATTCGGAAGTCTTGCAGGTGGTGGCACATGGGCCTGGAGATTTCCTCTCTACATTCACTGTGCTGACATCTTTTCAATTTGCCAGCAAAGGATATAATATTCTACATGATAGCAAGGTCTCTGTAGTTTTCGAGATCCTGACAGAGCTAGGAAAGGGCATCAATGAGTCACAAAAAGGTAGAAATGTAAGGCATTCTGCAGCTATTTTATACAGGGATACCTTCAGTTGATGATACAGCCAGCATTACAACCCAGTCTCTTGGCTTCCAATTATGTGTTTTGTTTTTTTTTTTCTACAAGCCTGAGACTCCTTAAGACTGAGAAAAAAATGCTGCAGACCTTTTTCCCACTACGAACTGACACTCTGCTCTTCTGGAATTGTTTCTGTCTCTCTGCTTCTGCAGTGGTGTTCAGACTACATACATCATACCTACTTTCCCAACTATGAGAATCACTAAAACTGAAAAACAGATATTACAAGCCAGAATGTTTGTTGTTTTAATTAAAATTGTGCTTTCACAATAGGTAAATCTTCACTGCTAATGTCAGCAGATACCCCCACAATTTCCTCAGTGCAGGCAGTCTGGCACAGACCTGGAACTGGACTTTTAGCACCCAGACATTGTGATCTCTACCTTCTTTATATTTGAGACTTTGTCAACAGGCCACCAAACAGCAGGTAGAAAATAGAAAAGTTCAAGGCTATAGATGTGTGGGGGCAGGGGGTATATGGGAAATCTCTGTACCTTCCTCTCAATTTTGTTGTGAACCTGAAACTACTCTTTAAAAAATTGTCTTTAAATTAAAAAAAAAAATAAGCTCAGGGATTCATCTCAGTTTTTGAGATACATTAGAAAAATAAAAATATTTTTTCAAAACATTTACATAATACACATCTGGTGTTGCAAATGCAGAATATTCCTATCTGTGGCTTTCCTGAGCAATTTTGGCATGGAAGAGGCACTATGGATATTACCATGATCAAAGCATTGATATAACACCCAAAACTATTGCTGTATCAAACAGATGTTTTTCATTATCAAAAAAATTATAGTTTACTTTTCTTGTATTTTCAAACTCTATTTACTTATTATCCAGAGTCTAATGACTTGTCACAAACTTCATTGGCATCTCCCCAGGTACGTCCTTACTCTCTCTCTCCTGCAGTAGCCTGCAAATCGGGTTACTGCCTCCTTTCACTCTGTTCTCAACCATCTACCAGGGTGCTGTCAAAAGCAACGCCAAGTGACTGCTGAAAACATTCCGATGATTTCCCATTCCATCAGAATAAAAGTGACTTTAGTGGCCCACAGCAATCTCCTTCCTCAAGCTCTCCATTGTCTTGCTCATCTAATCTTCTCTTCTCCTTGCTAACTGCTCTCCAACAGTACTGACCTTCAGGGTGTCCTTCAAACTCATTAAACACACCCCAATCCCAGGGCCTTCCCGTTTGCTGTTTCCTCTACTCTCTTCCCTCATCTTTGCACATGGCTAATTCCCTTACGCTATTCAGGTCTTTTGTCAAATTTACATTATCAGTGAGGCCTACACACACAAAAAAAAACCTCATTCCAGAATTCCCTAATCCTTCGGGACCTTTAGCCTTCTCCACAGAACATGGAAAACATACTATATACTTTATTTAAATTGTTTCTTTCTACTAGAATGTAAGCTGACACATGGTAGTAGGTACACAATAAATATTTGTTAAATAAATGGATGGCCTACTGAATTTTTTCACAAGCACTTTGTTAGGTGGTTTATAATGATTTCATTTAATGCTCAAAGCGATTCTGACATATAGATACCAGTTCCACTGTATACATGAGGAAACTGAAGGGCAGAGAAATCAACTAACATCCCCAAATTCACTCAGCTAGCAAAAGTTGGAGACTGACACCATGGCCCATGTTCTTCAAGCCTCTTCGCCCTCCCCTGTACTGAGAGGCTGAAGGTCAAGGTTGCCCTCACAAACAGGAGAGCACATTAAGCATGGTCAAATGAAGCCCACTTCTAGAGTAGCATATGAGTCTATGGAACATGAACCACAGCACTCCACAGCTCAGCATAAGGGGAGGCAGATTCTCTCCCATTTCCCACTGCTGCCTAAAAACTCTAAATACCTGTCAAACATCTATAATGACACAAATATACATGAATCACCTTAGTAGTACATTACTTTATAGAATGTTATGTATATGCTTTATAGTTTCTTCCTTAGTAAATAATCACAGGAGCCCTGGCTGGTGTGGCTCAGTGGATTGAGTGCCAGCCTGCAAACCAAAGGGTCGCCAGTTCAATTCCCAGTCAGGGCACATGCCTGGGTTGTGGGCCATGTCCTTAGTAGCGGGCACTCAAGAGGCAACCACACATGGATGTTTCTCTCCCTCTCTTTCTCCCTCCCTTCCACTCTCTCTAAAAATAAATGAATAAAACCTTTTAAAAAAGAAAGAAAATACATCAAATAAAAACCTGTTTTTTAAAAATAATCCCAAGAGTAATAGATCAAATATATACATTTTTCCATATATAACAACACAGAGAGATAGCCCTGTTTGTGTGATATTGTTCCATGTGCATACATTATCTGTGCTTCAATTGACACTTAATGGGGTCTTGCTCCCTGTTGAGGAAAAGATATCACAGGCCTTTTCTAAGGTAGGAAGGATCTTTTTGTCTGACCTGATTATAGACATTCTCTTGCCAACAGCATCTAAAGCTGTCTCTGGACAGGATGTGTTGGGAGAGGGGGGCAAGGGCGTAAATTCCTTTCCGCACTTGGCTGTATAACACCCTTGGGTCACACTGGGTCAAAGAAGTGAGATGAGGAAGCATATGACATTCCTGACCCGCTCTCATCTCAGGGACCCAGTACTGATGGTACTGAGGAATACAAGACATGCATTCATTCACACATTCAGGCAAATATCGAGTACCTACTGTTTGCTCAGCTGTGTGCAAGGCACAACGAGAGTTATACTGCAGAAAATAAAGCATGGTCAGTGTCTTCCTGCAGCATGTGTCAGAGAAAGATGATAACCTAGGCCCGTTTGTCAATTTAGACATAAATGAAGTGATAACTTGAATATAATCCAAAAAAAAAACCTCAACACTTTAAGTAGTTGGGAAATAATAACGTGATTGCAGCTTAGAGTTTTTGAAAAAGTTTTCATGGTCAAGGTTTGGCTCAAAAGACAGAAGAGTACATGGATTTGAAAAATGGAAGAATCAAGTTATTTCAAGAGAAAAAAATAGTTTAAGTTAGAGAGTTAAATATTAGTATAACTTGATTAGGAGGGAGAAATCCATTTGCCTGCTACCGAAGAGATTATAGAGATGTCTGAAGGTCTGCATGAGAAGCTGAGATTGTGCATTTATGCATTAATCTAGAAAATTATGAGAATTTGGTCCCCAGTAGAGGCAAAGACTACTTATCCTTTACCATCAGAGAAGTTCTAAGATATGTTTCTTAATGTCTAACCTCTGGAAATATTTCCATGTTGATAATAGCCATAGGAATTAATTAAAACAAACCAATGTTGCCACATCCGATTCTTATTAAATATATTAATTGGTCATTAATTCATTCTAGAACCAAAAGTGTTCTCACTGTCATAAGCCAAGCATGAACATTATAAAAACCAAAAAGAGGCTCCCTTCTGATGGCACCCTAGGGATTCCTGTAGCAAATTTTGGGGACATTCAATCAAAATCAATGGCAAGTCCTGATTGCTGCTGTGCAAGTCCTGATTTGAAGCTGACTTTGATGTTTTAAATCTTACTTCTGAAAAATGAAGCCAATTATGGCTCTCCCTGTCTCAGGGGCTGTAAGAAGACAACAAAGTCATAGTGGGAATACTCAGAGTGAAAATGAGGAGAACAAGAACAGCTATGACCATTTCTTATGTCCCGGACACCATGCTGAGCTGCTGGATCGATTAGTATTCTATTTGCTCTTCAGTTCACCTTATACTAGTAACTGTTCATAGGATGGCACGCTCTGCTTCATTTGTATTTGTTTTGTTAAAGGAGGTTTCCCTGATGGTTAAAAAAAAAAAATAGTTGCCCCCATCATCCTGATTAGTACATGGAAGGAAAAAACTCACAGAGATGTAAAGTACTGCATAGGGTATATAGTGAATAATATTGTAATAACTATGTGTGGTGTCAGATGGGTACTAGAAATGTTGGGGGTATACTCTGTAAAGTATATGACTGTCTAACCACTGTTCTGTACACTTGAAACCAATACAAAATAATATATGAAGTAAACTTGAATTGAAAATAAGTAAATAAAACTTCCTCTGACATGGAAGATCACAAAAGGTCCCATAGGTCCTTTGCAGTGTAAAGTCCTGAAATGTGAAGGATTTGGGAAATTAAAGAGTATACTCACTGCTGTAGAGAAAGCTCTGGAATTTGATTATTTGATCCAACTGCAATACTGGCCTTAGTTCCTAAGGTTTCATCTTGACCCCAAAGAAAATAAAATGAAGTAGAAGGGAATGTGTGAAAATTACGCACAGTCTCTCAACTTTAGAAAGTAAGGGGCCTCGTTGTCTTAGGCCTGGTTTTCTAGAAGCAGAACTTAAAAGAGGGATACCAGTGCCCATGGTTTATTGCAGGGGTGGGGAGGATACTCTTAGGAGGGGAATGAGAGAGGCAGGGTGGGGCAAGGAAGGAGCTGAACACGGATTTAGCCTCAGCCTAACCCCATGGGAAACTCTGAGTGTGAACTGAACCATGGAGTTGACCTCACCTTGGCAATGGCCACTTTTACCCAAATATCTGTTAGCCATTAGTTGTCAACTGCCCCTAAGGTTGGAGGAAAGTCATTAAACCTCCAAGGCAAGGTGTCTTCAATTTATCCAAGGGCAATTTTCCAGAAGGGAGCAGCAATGAACCTTTAGCAGCAGATATTCATAGCAACTGGGGGATGGGTACACCTGCCTGATGAAGGTAATCCGAGTGAGGAATCAATACATCCACACATTCATTATTTCCTAACAGCAGTACAAGAAGTACTCGACCAGGGCTAGAGAAGGCTCCATGGAAACAGCACTAAAAACTGTCCTGAAAGATAAATATAACTTCAGTAGGTTGAGATCTACCTGAAAAGCTTCTCCCTTCTCTTTCGATATCAGATGGTAAATGCTATAGACAATACGCAATACACATGGATTTCCAATTCCTTCTGTGGCAAAGGCTAGATTGCCCACTTCCGCCTTTTCTCCTTTTCCATAGAACACAGTCGTAACCAAGGGGTGGCTGCCAAACACAGGCCACATTCCTCAGCATTCTTACAATGGGGGCAGGCTCAGTGATGAATTCTCAACAAGGAGAAATAAGTGACTGGAAGCAAATGTGCCTCTTCCACATTCTCTTTGCCATTTTCATCAACCATCCTATGGGATGGTGCAGCTATAAAGTAAAGGAAGGCTGGTTCCCCATTTTCTGTATTGGGAAGGGCTGTCAGCTAATTGAACCTAGACACGAGCTGTTATATAGTTTACTGAACTAAAGCTACCATTCATCACTGCAATATCTTAACTAATAGTCCTCCTTACTAAGGAAAAAAACCTTTGCCAGAGGAGACTAGAAAACATGCTCTTCTGATACAAAGAAATATTTGTCTTCCAGTAGATTTTAGATTTTGCTCACTTTCTTCTGTGCATTTAATAGCTTTACCATGGACTGGTCACTTCCTCATATCGGGACACATTTTAAATTGTAAAATATTCTGCTCCCTATTTACAATTGTCCAAAATTTGCACTAAAGAGCATGACTTTATCTATGGCATGTTAAGGGGACTTCACTTTCTACGTTACCCTACAAATTCCTGTTGCAGCATTGGGTTCAGCCAAGTGTGCCTCCATTTGAGAAGCCTCGGTGCTCTGTGGTATCAAGATAGTAGCTTCTGTATTCTGATTTTAAATTGTGTTGAATAAGGAGAGTACATTGGGGTATTGTCATGGGAAGGAAGAGGGTTTTCCCTTGGCATTTTGGCAAGAAATGCCTCCTCCCATTTGTGGATCCTACTAAAAATACATACCCATTTAGAGATAAGCACTAGGTCCATGATATTTCCAGAGAAAGGAGTACTTCAACCATTTGACTGTTTATCAATTTCACACTCAGTGTTGCACTGACTATGTTGGCACACAATGAATACTGTCATTCTGTGAGACTTGATACAGAGTTTTTAAGTTCCTTTCAAATTAACAGCAATTTCATCACTATTGTCACAAAAAGGAATGTGGCAAACCCAGTTGCCTTGGAACTTGGGTACAAGCTAAGCAAACGGCATGTGTGAAATCATCAGAAATAGGTTAGGATGACAATACTAACATTTCGCATTTGCAAGGCTCGTGAGTAATTCAATGATAATGTCAACATATCCATAAATAATTAGTTTTAAGCATTAGAATACAACTGCAACAATAATTACAAGCATACAGACATACACTCACTCTAATAAAACAACGTTGAATGAAGGTAGCAACTATTGTGCAGGTTTAGCTCAGATAGAAATGAAGTCAGAGCAGCTTATGTAACATTATATGATTTCATATTTTATAGTCAGTGCTCATGTGAATTTAATATTTCACCCAGAAAAAAATAGGCATGGAGAAAGGAAATAAAGAAACCAGGCCAATGATTACAGCAGGGGTATGAAATGTACACATACAACCTCAGGCCAATGGCTCTCTAATAACTACATGACTTTAAATATTTCTATTGGGCTCTAAAATGTACACGTAAAACAAGTTACTATTACCAAATATGGGTTAGGGAAAATTTCCAAAACCTTTTTTGTCTTCTAGGTTAGAAAGTCTTAGGAAAACTGGTTAGAGTGACTTCTTTTAAAGTTCTTGAAAAGAATTCTTTAATTGGAAGCAGACACTGTATTTTCTGCCTCAAAGCAGGTGTTTTTATAATAACAATTTGCATTTCAGAAGACCCTGGACTTGTCACAGTTTAACTGAACCACGGTTTGCTAAAAACAGGTAACTTCTCCCCCTAGCCTCAATCCCCGTTTTGTCACATAACTATTTCTTCACACCTGCTTAGCTTTGAAAAACATGTTTCCTAACACAGTTTGCTTCATAAAAGTCTACCTGGGTAATCCACAGTGTCTGAGAAATGTCCTATGACCGCTTTTTGACCCACTGACACAGCTGTAGGTTTTACCATTTTCCTTACGACAATGCCCTGGATAGCATTTCAAATACACAGAGTCATGACCTTTATTGTTTGCCAGATGGGCTGTGAAATGTATGCTAATGTTCATAATAGGATTATACAAGGTTGTTTATTGTCTGAAAAATAATATGAGCATTATCCTCTATGTTTTTTTCCCCAATGGTTTTCCCTTTAGCAGGTATTAGGAAGTCTAATTTCGATTAAGTAAATATCGGCTTTCAGCTTTACAAATGATGTTTTCATTTGGGCACATACTTTAATGGTATTAAGGGTGGAAAACAAGAAGAATTAGCCAGGTAAACTAAAGTACAAAGAACATATTTAATATAGAACCACGCATGGCAACTTGCGGCACGTACATATTTCATGCTAGAACTGAGTACAGTGATTCAACTTAATTCACATATGGACAAAGGACTATACATACGCTATGAAAGTGACACTTAGAAATACAGAACATAGGGTGTGACTACAGTGCCACTGTCCTTCAAAACCTTTTACTTTTTGCTTTGTATGTTGTACCCATTCAGGGGTGATCCTATCTCTCTTCTGTCTGGGTCCCCACCAAAAAAATGCTCCATGTAGGATTTCAGTTCAAGTAGTTTGTTTGGGAGGGGGCCTCAGGTTGCACAGTGAAGAAGTGGGGACATAAGATGGGTAAGAAAGAAGGCGTGTTATGGAGTGGAACACTGCTGTGGGCAACTGGGTCTGAATCCCACTGGGGACCATGTGATGGGCTCTGTGGAACATGACTCCAATGAACAGCAAGGAATGTCAGGTGTTTATTCCTGTGACTTTCCCTCACTGGTTAAAGGCCATGCCTGGGGCCTCACTTCCCCATGTGCAAACCAAACATGCACAAGCTGTCAAAGAGATGCATCAGGTAGAGAAATGCAGGAAGACATGATCAAGCCTAGGAACTCTTGGCAATGAACTCTGAATTCCACATGTGGGCAGGAACACATAGACTCAGGTATGTATACTATAGCTAATGTGTCT
>PVKM010021706.1:0-22361 GCA_004027735.1 Carollia perspicillata | reverse complement strand
AGTGGCTCAGAGACTCTCCAGACCCTGTAAGAATCCCTGGGAATGGCCTGCCTGTACTTTGTTCTGATGTCACATATATACTGCAAGAAGATGTTTATGATTACTCTATTGATGAGATTCTCTTTAATGGAAAATTTATTTTTATAACTTAATATTATGTACCATGTTATGCTACATCAATTTTATTATAACATATATATAAATAACATTTATATAATATGTATAGCTACATTACCTATATATCTATTAGTATAAGTATACTTTTATAGATTATTTCAGAGAATAATGAGAATAACAATTTTAAACAGGACCCTAAAGCTGTTTTATAAAACTATCATTGGCAGTATTAGTACTGTAATAAAATCGATTCACAGCTCTCAATTTTGCTAAGACTTTGACTTTTCCAGCAATTTAATTGTTATTCAGGGATGGCGGCATCTTAATACCTAAAGATTGTATGTTTCTAGGTTCTCCTATTTCTTTTATTCTTTCCCTGAACTAACTCCTGCATTTGTTATTATCAGACAGTAAACTGTCTTTATCTGAGCCAATAAATAACAAGAAATTTCTCACAAGTTTAAAGTTGAAGGCAGAAAGATAACATCACAAATATATGGAAAGAAAATCAATTAACTTAAGGTAATAAGCCAGACCAGGTTGCACAGACATTCATGTTTATCAATTTCTCCATTAAATAAATGTTTATATAAACTGTTATTTGTATACAGGAAACAAGGCCATTATCTTTAACAGGACCAAGAATCACGATTATGCCTAGAATCTTGAACCATGTAACTGGAACTATTTAGAACCAAGGCCCAGACACTTGTAATACACAAAAAATTAAGTTCTTAATAATTATTTCACTAGCATCAGTAGTGTTCAGTGCCCAGTGGGAGGGTAAGTTTGTTGATAACAATGACTATCCCTGTTTGAGTGAAACACATCTGCAGCAATAAGTATGTATTTCTATCCATATTAGGATTTCAAAATTAATATTGGTTTTTACCATTGCTTTCAAGTATTTTTAAATAATTCCTAAGTTGAAATTTGTAATACACTAGCCAGGGGAAATAATTTTTTCTTCTCTCCTTTCAGTTTGTTCTATAAAAAGAGAGGGGAAGGATGTGAGGGTGATCTGTCTGTGACATCGATCAGCCCATGGATCGCTAGGGTTGATCTGGCTGATCTGGCTGGCTAGGCAGGTGTCCCCTCCCTCCCTCCCTGATCCGTGTGCATCCTTCCCAAAGCTGCACACCTGATGGAAGAGGATGACCACAAAAAGGAAGAAAAAGAGAGGAAGAGGCAGAAGAAAACATAAGAAAAGAGAACACAGGGGAGATGAAAGCGGGGAGAGGACTAGGGGGCGAGGTGAAGGGGGAGGAAAGAGGGGCAAGGAGGGGAAGAAGGGAGAAGAGGGAGAGAGCGGGGAGGAGAGAGGAGGAAAGTTATGCAGACATTTTCATTGATAAAGTCCATACCCATGTATCTCTGTACATATCTAAATAGCTCAAGTGACACTATGGTGTCATTCCACATTCACTGACTTGAGGGTGGCTATCTGGTGGGAAGAGGGCATAGGGGACTTGTCTTAATGCTGAATGTAAACACACTCTTTCTCCTTAGATCTTATGAACACTTGGGGCAGCTGGGACCACAGTGGCACTTTAACACCTGTCCCCCAGCTAGACTTGACACTGTTATGCCTGCATTCAGATACCCTGCGTGTCTGCCACAGGCTGCACACTATCCTGGTGTCTCAGACTACAACAGTGAACAAGGACATTATTCCTCCTCCAACCACCTAGGTGGGGATGTGAAAAATTAGCAAGTGCAGTCATACCTTGGTATTCATCAGCCTCAGAACTCCTCAAACCCTGTACTCATTGCATTATGACAAGAAAAAATGTTTCAGCACTCTACTTTCTCAGAACTCATTGCATTTGCTAGAACTTCTGTGAGTCACAACGCTGCCCTGCAAGAGAAAATGCTTCATTATTCGGTAGTCAGTGGTTTCAGCACTCATCACAAGTTCCAGAATGAATTAACGATGAGTACCAAGGTACCACTGTGATTATAATAGAATGTGACAATGGCTTGCAACAACAGTAGACCAACAGAAGAGGTACCTAAACTAACCTTGGTGGTACACAGGACCAAGGAAGTTATATCTAAATTGAGATCTGAAGAAGTAACAGTTAATCTGTGATAGAGGGGGACATTTTAAAAAATGACATCCAAGGCTAATGGGACAAAGCCAGGAGGAAGAGCCATAAGATAGCATGACAAGCTTGTAGCAATCATGGCCATTCAGATCCTCATGCACCACACCAGAGATGCCTCCTCTATTATAAAAGAGACTATGTGTTTGGTGACAATACCTTGATAATACCTAGAAGTGAGACACCCATTCTTCTGCCTGAGAGGAGATCCGCTTCTTATCTTTGAACCTGAAAAGTATCATGGGGTTAGATAAGGGCAGTCCCTGAGGGTCTCTGTGGTAGTGTCACAGAAAGACCAGGACTCGAGAGTCACAATCCAAATTGCAGTAGCTGTGACCATGAGCAAGTTACTCAACCATTCTGGGTTTCAGCTCCCTCAATAGCAAATATCACCTCCCAGAGTTATATTAAGGACTCAATAAAACTGTGCTCCTAAAACAAATGCCCTCCTCTTAGTAGGTGCTCAACAATCGTTTGTGCCTTCCCCATCTTATCTCTTCCGTCTTCAGTGCCAATGACCTCTGAGAGCAAATGCTTAGCTGCTCACCCACTTCACACACACACACACACACACACCCCACTCATATTCATCCCCAGCTCAGTTTCTATCCAAGAAGAATTCCTCAATAATCCTCTGTAGCACTACTCTCAGTCATTTCTACTGAGGTCACAAGTCCAGGAATGTGAGAAGCCCTTAGCTGTTTCTGTATCACCTTTTCCTGTTAAGAGTACTAATGTAGGAAGGGGTAGGCGTGGGGTTTGGCACAGACCATGCCAGAGGATGCAATCTGTCCTGTCCACACTACAGCTACCTCTCTGATCTCCACTAAAATGAAAAAGTCAAAACATGCTCCCACTTCCAATTTTGTTTTAGTGATTTTTAAATGAAAGACATTTATAAAGTTCCCCTAGCTAAAAATATGTAAGCAAACTTATCAAGCTTACAAATTTGAAAGAACATATCTGCAGTTTTGTTCTAAAACTCTGAGCTTTTCAAACACATTAAATCTATTGGTCCCGGGGGTGGTTTCACTAACCCACCCTCAACATAAATTATATATGCTCTGCTGCTTCAAAATCTCCTTAGATTTAGCACAACATGTCTTTCCTTTAAAAATGCAACAGCTCAAACACAGAGTTGGAAATATTATCTGAGGTTATATAAAACAAAAGAGATGCTGCTAAAGAAATAAAAGTGCTCTCAACCAAACGAGGGAATACAAACCTTCAGGGAATGAGCTAGGACAACCCTAGGAATTTCACCAGGAAACCAAATAATAAGCACGATGAGTTAATAATGAATGAAAAAATAGATCCGAATTGCATACTCTCAACCCTACAGAAGAAATAGCCCTCCTCCTATCTGCTCTGACTTTGGCTCTGTTTCTCATTTTCTAAAAAAATCAAGGCTACTGTGTATCCCAGGCTGACCCTAGAAAATTCATAATCTTCAGAAGTTTGACTCTGTGAAAAGTTAAGAGGCACGACTCAGTATATAGAGGTCAGATTTTAATAAATTAAAATGAACAGTTTATCAAAAAGCATGCTTCGGTTTACTACTTGGGTTTTCCTGCAGGAGGATGACACTCCAGAGGACAGAGCAGAACAGAGCAGGCTCGCAGCCAGAAACAGCTAAGTTGACCGCCTGCGCTTCACACCTAAGCATGCAATTATCACAGTGGCTGCTGCTGAAGCCCTACACACTCTGGCAACTGATCATCCCCCTATGTTTGAGGACGTTTTGATAGAACATCATTTTTCCAGGCATAGGTGGGTAACATCCATGGTAATAAGTCCTTAATAAATCCATACTTAAAAAAACCTGTCGACAATCCTTCAAAGTACATAAAGCATTTACAATTATTCTTATTCTCAGATGAAAGAAATTGGACCTCAGAGGTTAAAGAATCTGCTTAAGGCCACATTTCTTAATCTAGTTAGTGACAGAATTAGAACCTGAACCATAATCTTTGACCTCAAATCTTTGGGCCTGTCCTTACACTTGGCAACCTCCCCTACACTGTGCATTTTTCCTTCATTTACACTTGATTAAGCAATTAGACATAGCTTGAATAAAAATGTATATCAAATAAATTAAGCCTCTGTTCACTAAAATCCAGAGTGTGGGCACTGTTACTGCTGATAGCTTATTAGTATAAAACATCTCAGCCTACAGTACTTAACAATATATTATGTGAGTATATTATATTAATATCCTCCTTTAGTAAATTGGACAACTGAGACTCTGAGACTGTACCTTATCCAAGTCATACAGCTAGTATGTGGCAGGTACAGGACTAAACCCAGACTTTCTAAATTAAACAGGAGCTTGTCTTCCTGCCATTCTTCCTTTTCAGAGTGGCCCTTCCAGATTCTGTGTCACAGCACAAAGTTTGAAAAATAATTCCTCTATTTACAATGGCCACCTCATAATGCTCAAATTATATTCAGACCCTGGCCAGGTGGCTCAATTGGTGGGAGCATCATCCTGTACACAAAAGTTTGCAGGTTTGATTCTCGATCGAGGCACATACCTAGGTTTCAGGCTCAATACCTCATCGGGGCTCGTATAGGAGGCAAACATGTGTCCTGAATGAAGGAAGATACTTGTGCTCTCCCTCTAATCAACACAAAGTGTGTAGAATCATCTGGCTGTCATAAACTTGACTCAGGATCAAGATGTCCCGTGACAAATGAACCATCTATTGCTGGCTGCAACTCTCTTGCCTGCCCTGAATTTGTGATCTGTCTGTTCTGAAGGATGATACTTGTCATCTCTGCCCCGCAGATTGCAATAGCCCTCGTACCTCCTCCCAAGTACGTGCCTTTCCAGCTCTGATTCCTAACTTGCTCTTCAAGTTTCAGTGCCCACATCAACAGTTCATTTTCTAAGTCTCAGCACCTCTACCAGGTCTGCAGAGACACTCGCACCCAGCTCTTAGCAACCCCTGCTTTTCCTCTATGTGACAGAAGAGCAAAAAGAAAGAACCAAGCCAGCAGACATCTTGGCTTAGGCAGCTGAAACTTCTTCAGGCTTCTTGCCAATTTAAACAGAGTTAATTTTCCATTTGACTCTTAGGAAACCGAAACGACCTTCCTTCAATATCTGAAGTTGTTACATATGCCATCAAACAACAAAAAGTTCACCAACAGGTCAGTGAAATTGCCTGAATGAACCTTCAGCAATATAAAACATTTGCAAACTGTGTAACAGTTTTTTCTTCCCAGACTGATGATATATTCATTAAGATACAGACCAAAACATTTCAGACAACATTTCCACAAAATTTGGAATAGCAATTTGATGTCACCATTCTGTGATACTTCCCATTCACTCTTCCTCACATTTATATGAATGCACAATATGAGAGACAAATGTTGGCTGGCTTGCTTTCTTTCTTTTTGGGAGTCGGGTGGGGTCTTTGGTTCAGTTTCTATGACAATGACCCTATAGACCACTTTTTCCTTCCAAATGAATATCCACTTTTAGATGGTACCATGTCTTTTCTCTATTTACCAATGCCCCAAAGAGCTTTTTTAAAAGTCTTCTACATTCTTCCTTGTATCTGTCTGCAGGCCCTGTAGTATCCTATTAGCCCAGACTATTCTTAAATAGTTATCAAATTTCACAACCAAACACTGTGATTCTATACTGCCCCATGAAGTCTTCAGTTTTAAAATCTCAGGCTAGAAAAAAATCACACAAAACATGTTAACACAATAGCTGCATAAATCCATGGGAAAAGTTAAGGGCAGAAACAAAAGTAAAAGTAAAATTACTTTCATTTGTTCATTTTTTCAGTTTTCAAGTTTTTTCTTCCAAACATTGTAATTTCTTCCTTCAATAAAAAAGACTATTCAAGTCCAATCTTCTAAGAGTTCTCACAACATTGTTCCACAAATATTGGGTAGAAAGATATGGTTTGCTTCAACTCACTTGCAAATAAGATTTCAAGAATTTCTTTGCACTCCATAGTCCCCTGCACTCCATACCACTTCCTGAGAAACTGAATTCAAAAGCTCCCAAAGGGTTTCATCAGGAAAGTGACAATTTTTCCCTTATTTAGATGAAACTCAGAAGTGTTACAGATATCAAGGACCTAAGCATTTTCAGTTCTTCCCAAAGTGTAATATTTAAAAAAACTTCTTAATGGAAAAAATAATTTTGAAAAATGTAGATTGAAAAACATATCATTTTTCATTAATTTTAAAAATTGGTTTTTTAAGTATAATCCAGTTTGGTAAAAATACAATGATATTCATATCCTCACCCATTATTGGTATTTGGCTAAAAATTTTCTAAGAAGTTACCATATTCTAACCCACTTCATCCTCAAAAACCTATAAATCATACAGATGGAGAAACTGAAGTAAGGTGAATTAACTTGCCTAAGGTCACACAGCCAGAAAGCTGATGAAATAGTATTTAAATCTGGCCTGCCTGCTTCCAAGATCTGGGCTTTTTAATGATGATGATGCTAACTTCTTCTAGGAAAGTTGTTTGACAAAATAAGTCAAGAGGAATAAAAATATCCATGCATTTTGAACTGGAAATTTCTCTTTCAGGAAAAGATATTGAGACAAGAATACAAAATGGTTAATATCTATATTCATGAAGATGAATATGTTTGATGTATGACATATGTATTATGTACATAATGTATATTATGCATGATGAAGATGTTTATCTCAGCATCATACATAATAGTAAAAATAGAAACAATCTAAACATTTAGCAATAGGACAAGAAATTGTGATATTTCCACTTTGACAATATTAAGTAGCCTTTAAAAATTATATTTTTGGATGCAGAGTAGCAACATGAAACAAGTTCTGAAAACAGTTACAGAATTCTATCTTTACACTGATAAGAATAAATTGTGTTCATGAAAAATGACTTGAAACATTTTTAACTGACATAATGTGTGTTAAATGAAAATCTATTTTTTGCTTCTATTTCTTGTATGGGTAACTATAGCTCACTTCACAACAATCTGCATTTCTGAAAACATTATAAAACACATATCTGTACATTAAATTTTTTCATATGTGTAAAAATGGAGTGAGAAGTGAATTCAATATTAAAACAGAGACAGATGATCTAAGAAAATCTTCAGCCCAATGTATTTTTTTAATCCTCCTAAGAATTTGGTATTTTTGATGAGAGTATAATTGTCAACTTTTTAGAGGGTATTTGAAATGGTTCATCATGAGTTGATAAAATGTTTAAACCTTTAATCAAGCAAATCCCCATTCTAATAATTCATAATTTAAAAAGTTTAGAAAATAATTCTATGGCTTCTGGCCAAAATAGCAAAGTAGGTAAATGCTGTGCTCACCTCCTCCCACAGCCACATCAAAATTACAACTAAACTACAGAACAACCATCATTGAGAAATTCCTGAAGCCTAGCTGAACAGAAGTCCTACAACTAAAGAGAGACAGAAGAAGCCACATGGAGATTGGTAGGAGAAGTAGAGATGCAGAACAGGCTAGTCCCACACCCATGTGTGGTGGGAAATTTCAGTTGCAGAGGTCCCTCCTAATGATCAAAGGGTCCCAGCCCCACACCAGAATCTCCAGCCCAGGGTTCCAGTGCCAGGAAGGGAATTCCCTATTATCTGACTATTAAAAAAAAATGGCAGGGATTGTGGCTGAGTGAAATGGAGGCTGAAAAGTCCCCAGCATTTCTCCTAAAGGTCCCACATGTGAACTTACTATCAGGTTCATTTGCTCCATGTTCCATCTCTGCGGCTCAAAAAACACCAGGGACATATTAGGAGGAACTGAATTGTCTGACCTCAGGTGATAGCTGGAGGCTCAAATTTTTTCCAGACAGAGAAGGAAGAGAGAGAGCACAAGGAATTAAAAACCTATTTAAAGAAATATAATGGCAGAGCCCATTGTTCCTTTGTTGGGCCATCCCGCCACCCACCCTGCACACACAGGGGGTGTCACATCTGAGTCTTCATCAACCTGGCTAACACCATTCAGCCCATCCTGGTAATTCCCTGAGACTCCACCCCATCCAACTTTGAGCCCACACAAGCTGCTTCCAGTGTTTTTTCCATACAAAAAAACACTGGAAGTGTTTATCTTGGCTCACACTGGGAATTTTCCTGAAATCTCTCAAAGGTTCACAAACCCCAGACAAGCAATATCATGCCTTATCATGCTCTGTACCTCTTGCTAACTGGCCCCAAGCCCAGCACTAGCAGCAATTAGCTTCAGTTCACTGCTTATCTGCTCCCAGACACCTCAAAGCCTAGCACAAGTGGCCATCATTTTCATATCACTTGGTAGTTCATAACAAGTAGCCTCAGATAGGGCACAATCAGCAGCTCACCTCAGCCTGCACCAGAGCCCCTCTCAAGAGGCCCCAGAACCAGCACACTCAGCGACCAGATTCAGTCCACACCAGATCACCACCCAACTACAAAGGACAAAGCCAAATGTGAATTCAGAATCCACCAGAGCCCTGCTAAAGTGAATCCTTCTCCCTAAGGTTAGCTACTGCACAGCATGTCCTCTGCTGTCCCATGATCAGTCCTCACAGCTAATTAGCCTGAGGGTCAATACCTCCCATTGACATACCACCAGCAATCAAGGCTCAACTAGAACAGAACTGCAAAAAAAATCCCACACAAGAAACACACATGGAGCACCCCGCTCAGATGACCATGGAGACTGTACCACTGGGCCCAAAGAGCACCTACTACATAAATCCATTCTACTAATACCAGACAGAAGCTCTTCCTAACACACAGAAACAAACACAGAGGGGTAGCAAAAATGAGGAGACAATGAAATGTGCCCCAAATAAAAGAACAGAACTCTAGAAAAAAGAACTAAACAAAGTAAAGACAAGCAATCTACCAGATGAAAACTCGGAAACATTAGTTATAAAAATTCTCAATGAACTTAGGGGAAGAATAGATGATCTCAGTGAGAATTTAGGACATATAAGAATGAAATTATAAAACATAATAAAGACTCTGTCAGAAATTAAGAATACAATAACTGAAATGAGAAATGTAGCATCCACCAATCACGAGAACAAACGTTGGAGATTTTCAGGGTTTCAAAGATGTTACTTTATTGGCCAAAGTTTTACCTGCGCAGGGGCGAACTCTCCGAATGTGTCCGGAGACACAGTGCTCCTTTGAGCTGCAAATGAGAGTCGCGCCCCTAATGCTCACAGCTAGGGTTTTTCTATGGAAGTGAGCAAGCAAGCATTTTACAGAAGCGAATGTGGCAGTTAGCTATTGGCAGCCGGACTGCATGTCCAGCACGTGGACAATCCTGTTGTTGGCTGGACTACCTATGCTAGGCTCGTGCTCTTTTTGATAATTGGTCGGAGAAGCTCATGATCAGAAGGCTAGGGCAACTGTCCAGATGGCTATCTGCCAAGTCAGCTCTGTTTACCCTGCTTTTCTTATCTTCTTGGAATACAAGCCTAGCATCGTTAGCGGTTATGGCTTTTTCTAATCTTTTTTAAAGGTTAACTCTTTCTTTGTTCTCCACAGAAATACATTAAGGGAACCAACACTAGATTAGATGAAGAATAGAACTGAATGAGTGATTTGGAGACAAGGTAGTAGAAAACACCCAATCAAAATGACAAAAAAAGATCCAAATAAAGTAAGGATAGTATTCTAAGGAGCACATGGGACAATACATAGGATGCAACTAATTGCATCCTAGGGATCCCAAAAGGAGAAGAGAGAGTAAGAATCAAAAACTTATTTAAAAAATAATATTGGAAAACTTCACTAACCTGGTGAAGGAATAGACATACCAGTTCTGTAAGCACAGACAGTCCTGAAGAAGTTGAACTCAAAAAGGCCCATATCAAGAAACATCAAAATTAAAATACCAAAGGTTAAAGACAGAGAAAGAATCTTAAAAGAAGCAAGAGGAAAGCAGTTGGTTACCTACAATAGACCTCCCATATGACTGTCAGCTGATTTCTCAACAGAAACTTTGCAGGCCAGAGGGATTGACTTGAAATAGTCAAAGTAATAAAAAGCAAGGGCATACAACCAAGATTACTCTACCCAGCAAAGCTATCATTTGGAATCAAAAGACAGATAAAGAGCTTTCTAGGAAAAAAAATAAAAATAACTAGAGGGGTTCATCACCACTAAACAAGTATTACATGAAACATGAAAGGACTTCTTTAAGGAAAGGAAAAAAATTAAAAATATGAATAATGAAATGGCAATAACCACACACCTATCAATGATTACTTTAGATGTAAGTGGATGGAACATTCTATTAAAAAGATATAGGGTTGCTGAATAGATAAGAAAATCAGACCCATATATATGCTGCTTACAAGAGACCTACTTCAAATGGAAAGACATGAACCTACAGACAGACTGAAAGTAAAGGGATGGAAAAAGATACTTCATGCAAATGGAAATTTTTTAAAAGTTGGGGTAGCTATACTTATATTATTCTTATGTTAAACAAAATTGACTTTAAGACAAAAGGTAAAATAAGAGACAAAGAAGGAGCCTGAAATTCCACTTCTGGGTATTTAACCAAATAATACAAATCACTATTTTGAAAGATGTATGCATCCATATGTTCACTGCAGCATTATTTACAATAGTCAAGATGTGAAAGAAACCTAAGTGGCCATCAATATACAAATGGATACAGAAGTGATACATATATACAATGAAATATATGTATTACTCAGCCATAAAAAAGAATGAAAATTTACCTTTGGCAATAACATTGATGGGCCAGAAGGGAATTATGCTAAGTAAAATGTTACACAGATAAATACCAATACCACATGATTTCACTTGTATACAGAATCTAAAAAACAAAATAAATAAGCAAGCAGAACAGAAACAGACTAAAAGGTACAGAAAACATTTTGATGGCTGAAGATGAGAGTAGGTGAAAAAAGTAAAGGGATTTAGAAGTACAAATGAGTAGTTACAGAATAGTCATGGAAGTGTAAGGTACAGCATAGGGAGTATAGACAACAGCAATATAATGGCTATGTATGGTGTCTGACGGGCACTAGATTTATCAGGAAAATTACTTCATAGTTAATACATGTATAATCACTATGTTGAACACCTAAAACTAATATAACATAGTATGTCAAATGTAATTGAAAAATTTTTAAAACTATTTTAAAAGAAACTTTACATATAAAATCTGATTTTATTCATCATAGATCACATGGTCCAATAAAATATTATCTGATGTTGTAGAAAAATGTGATATAAAATGTAATTCAATATACAAGAGGTACAAAACTTGCCACTATATATAAAAATTAATATATGTGTTTAATTTAAGAAAATAAATATAAGAGGATTTATAAAGAAATAATTAGGCAGGAACCCAAGATAGAACATTTATCATAGTGTTGTTAAATAATATATATGATCCATGAGTTCAATGGATTAATTGTGTCTTAGAGTAGAGTTCAATAAAGAGGATTGATTGGTGCAATAACTTCCAAAGAAGAAAGAGAGAGAGATTCACTCAAAGTCATAGGGCAACATATAGTTTCCTGATTCTGCTCCAACAATTTTTCCACCAATGCAAATTTTACAGTAAAGGTATAAAAGCATATTCATCAAATACTTTGTCGGCACACAATGAGAAGAATTACAAAGCATGAGATAGAATAGAGCTTTTAAAAGGCTGAGATGAGTTGACATGATGGAAATAAACTAGGTAAAAGATATTTAATAGAGCCCTGGCTGGTGTAGCTCAGTGAATTGAGCATGGGCCTGTGAAGCAAAGGGTCACTGGTTCGGTTCCCAGTCAGGGCACATGCCTGGATTGCAGGCTAGGTCTCTGGTGGGGGACACATGAGAGGCAACCACACATTGATGTTTCTCTCCCACTCTTTCACCTTCCCTTCCCCTGTCTCTAAAAATAAATAAATAAAATATTTTAAAATAAAAAAGGATATTTAATAGGGATTAATATATAGTCCTAGATATAGGTTTTATAAGTAGATTTTAGGATGTTCACAGAAGTTTTATTCATAGTAGCCCCAAACCAGAAACAACTGAAATCTCTATGAACAAGTAGATGGATAGACAAATTGCTCATATATTCATATAAATAGAATACTATCCAACAATAGAAAGAAATATACTCCTAAAACATGCAATATCAAATTAATCTCAAGAAGATTATACTGCACCAAAAAAGCTAGAAGCAAATTGTGCATTAAAGATAATACCATTTATGTAAAATTCTAAGAAAGGCAAATATCTATAGTAACAGAAAGCAAGGAAATGTTTGCCTCAGTCCAGAGCTGGTAGAGGGATTGGCTGCAAAATGACACAAAGGTACTGTGCATGATGATTGAAATATTCTATGTATTGACTAAAATGGTGGTTTCACATGTGTATGCATTCATCAAATTTTGTGGAACTTTATACTTAAATTGAGTATATTTTACTGAATGTAAATTAACATCCAATAAAGTTGATTAAAAAAACAAAAAAGAATATAATTATATAAAATGAAAAGCATAAACATTTAAAGCACATAGAAAAGACATGTAGCCCTGACTGGAAAACTTCCCTGAGGAAGTCCAGTTTATGCTGAGACTTGAGTCAGCCAGGTAATATGCAGTGGAAGAAAGTTCAGATCACCAGTACCACAGATAGACAGTCCAGAGTTGGAAGACAATATGACAGATTCAAGGTTTATGGCATTGAAAAATACCCAGTTCATTTACAGTAAGACAAGCATAAAAAATATTTGAGTCTAGCAAAGTGGTCAAGGGCAGATCCTATAGCACGTTAAGAATTATTTAAACACTTGAGGAAAGATGGCGACAGAGTAGGAGTCAGCGGATTTCACTTCCCCCTACACACAGAAGGAAAACCTGGCTAATCCACGGAGGAACAGAGCAGACAGCCAACAGCACCCCAGTGTATTTGAAAATAAGAGTCCAAAAATTGCAGCAGACACTGAAAAACCAGAAACCAGATGGTAAGAAGGATATTTCAGGACAGTAAGGTCCTGGGGACCAGCGAGGGGACCAGGGTGTGGTTGTAGCCCCAGACCCTAGGCCCGGCACCCAAAGCTGGTACTGGGTCTACCACCGCCAGACTTCTTGAAAGCAGAGGGTCCTGCCACACTCCTTGGGAGAGAGCCGGGTCAACTGCTCCCTCCCTCTCCAACAGACCAGGGTCTGAGCAATACCAGGACAGTTCTGGTCACAGAGAGGGGAATAAGGACAAAGAGGCAAGACACATGGGGCCATGATTTCCCATGGAGTCTGTGGTCACCAGCTCAGGAGAGCTGAGAGACAGGCAGTGGCAGGCACTGACCCCCATACTCACTGGTCTTGCTGGAGAATTGGGCTACATGGGGTGGCAAGCTTGAATAGAAGGAATTTATCAAACAGGGAGACTGGGGAATCTGCTATGACAGCCCCACAGCTGACTCCCAACCCAGCCGGGCAGAGACCCTGAGGTTACGCGGAAGGCACTGAGTTTCCCCGTAGCACTGGGAAGGGTTTGGACCCAAACCCATGGGACCGAGGCAGCCTAGTCGAGCAGGCACCCCTGCACCCCAGCCTACAGCAATAACCACCCGGGAAAAGCACTCTGAAGAAAAGCAGGATTCCCCCATCTAAGATATTGGGGAAAGGAGTCAGACTAGCTGTTGGAACAGTGCTTGTAAGACACGTTCAGTAAACATCAGGAAGGGAGAAATGCCACATCAATCACTCCCCAGCCTCCTGCAGCCAGCAAGACCAAAAAACCGGTTTGGCCAGTTTGAAACCAACAAAAGGTGTGTGTGTTTTTAATGCGATTTTTTTAAGTAAGCTTTTATTTTTATTTATTATTTTTTAATTTTACATTACTGTTTTATCTTTCAATTGCTTTTTCCTCTCTTTCCTTCTTTCTTGGTTTAGTTCTTCATCCTTTCTTTCCAATTTTATCTCTTCTTTCTCCCTTCTCATGCCATTTTTTTTTTAATACCCACAAGTGAGAAAAAAACTTGGAACTGTGAAAGGACCTGAGGTGGACTCAAACAGGGAGCAACACAACATCTGAGACAGTGAGACAAATTTAACTTTGCTATTCCAGAGAAACTACAAGTTACTGCATATTTGGATTATTATTTTTCATTATTCTTACATCTTTTATTTTAATAGTATTTTTGTATTCCCCTTCTTTCTGTATAGTCTTCTTTGCTTGGTGGGTTATATTGTACCATTTGACACATTTCCCTTGTTCTCTCTTCCACATTGTATTGCTAAATTACTGTCCATCATGTAAATTGTGTTCCATCAGCACACTACTCACAGTCCTATACCCCCTGTTCATGTTATTCAGATCACATAGATTCTGGCATATGAGTGTTGTTCTAACATTACTATAAATAACTGTTGTTCCACACAATTGTAAATACTTCACAGCACCCTTCCTGGATTTTAGCCCACATCACAGTCTCCTGAACTCTATTATTGTGGAGGTTAACTCTATTCTCTCACACACTACACCTAAGTACTATCCTTTAATCTCAATTTACTCCAGAATTGGACTTCCCACAACGTCACTGCTTTCTAGATCCAACTGACAACCCTTCCATCCCCAACTAGAGTCGTATCTTCTTCCCATCCTTTCTTAAAAGTGGATAGTTGGGTTGAAGATCACAGTTAACACTATACATAGCCAAAAGATCTCCTATCTCTTATATACCGTCTGCGACTGTAAATATCACAGAATACTCTCCTGCTGTCTTAAACCATTTTGCCTCCCTCTCCAATTGATCACAAAAAAGAGTAGCTGGAAGCAGTGAACACCAGGATACCTGAAGGAGACTGCACCGCTGAATCTCACAGGCATTCTACCACAGCAGTTCACACCATAAACCCTGGGAGCCAAAACAAATCCATTTAAGAAGCAGAAGCTAACAAGAAGAGCCTCACAAACAATGAGAAGACAAATAAATAATCCCCAAATGAAAGGAAAGGAGGAAGCCTCAGAAAGAATATTAGATGAAATGGAGGCAAGTCAGCTATTAGATATTGAATTCAAATAACTGGTTATCAGGAATTTCCATGAGCTCACAATAAGCTACCAGAAACTACAGGGGAACTACAATGAACTCACTGCAAACTATATCAGCATGAAAATGAAAATAGAAAACATAAACAAGAGCCAAGAGGAAGTGGAGAATACAATTGCTGATCTGAAGAACATACTGGAAGGAATCAAAAGCAGGATAAATGAAGCCGAAGATTGGATCAGCGAGTTGGAGAACAAAGTAGAAAAAAACACCCAGAAGGGGCAAGAAGAGTGAAAATGCTCAGAAAGAATAAAAAGGGATTAAGAGAAATACAAGACAATATGAAATGTAATAATATCCATATAATAGGGTTACCAGAAGGAGAAGAAGAAGAGCAAGGGATAGAAAATCTATTTTGAAAAGGTAATGAGGGAAAACTTCCCTAATTTGAGGAGAGAAAAAGTCACACAAATACAGGACACACAGAGAGTCCCAATCAAGAGGAACCCAAAAAAGCCCACTTCCAGACACATCATAATTAAAATGGCAAAATTCCAAGACAAAGAGAGAATCTTAAAGGCAGCAAGGGAGAAGAAGGAAGTAACATACAAGGGAGCCCCAATAAGGTTAGCTGCTGACTTCTCAATGGAAACACTCCAAGCCAGAAGAGAATGGCAAGAAATACTCCAAGTAATGAGAACCAGAGGCCTGCAACCTAGACTGCTTTACCCAGCAAGGTTCTCAATCAACATAGAAGGCCAAATAAACAGCTTCCAAGACAAAAGAAGTCTAAAAGAATATGCCTCCACCAATCCAGCTCTGCAAGAAATGCTAAAGGGACTGGTCTAAGGAAAGGAAGGAAAAGAGAGAGACAGAGAGGAACATAGGTACAAAACTGACGATGAATAAGGACCTATCCACAATCACCTTAAATGTAAATGGATTAAATGCACCAATCAAAAGACAAAGAATAGCTGAATGGCTAAGAAAGCATGACCCACACATATGCTGCCTACAAGAGACCCACCTCAGGACAAAAGACCTATACACTCTGAAAATGAAGGGCTGAAAACAAATTTTCCAAGCAAATGGACAGAGAAAAAAAAGCCAGAGTAGCAATATTCATATCAGACAAAATACACTTCAAAAAAAGAGCCATAAAGAGAGACCCAGAAGGTCACTTCATAATACTCAAGGGAAGACTCCACCAAGAAGACATAAACATTGTAAATATATATGCTCCCAAGGTAGGAGCACCAAAATACATAAAGAACAGCTTGGAGGACTTCAAGAAAGATACTGATAGCAACACAATTATAGTAGGGGATTTTAACACCCCACTCTCAAAAATGGACAGATCTTCCAAACAAAATATCAACAAAGATATTGTGGCATTGAACAACACCCTAGATGAAATGGACTTAACTGATATGTATAGAGCCCTGCATCTGAAAGAAGCTAAATACACATTCTTTTCAAATGCACATGGAACATTTTCAAAGATAGACCACATGATAGGACACAAAACAAGCCTCAACAAATTCAAGAAAATTGAAATCATACCAAGCATTTTCTCTGACCACAAGGGATTGAAATTAGAAACCAACCCTATGGGACAAAACCCCAAAGACTCAAAATCATGGAGATTGAATAGCATGCTATTAAACAATGAATGGGTCAAGAATGAAATTAGGGAAGAAATCAAAACATTTCTGAAAACAAATGACAACGAACTTACGACAACGCAAAACTTATGGGACACAGCAAAGGCAGTCCTGAGAGGGAAGTTCATAGCAATACAGGCCTACCAAAAAAAGTAGAAACATTTCAAACAAACGACTGAACCCTACACCTACAAGAGCTCGAGGAACAACAACAGAGACTAGTAGAAGGAAGGAAATAACCAAGATCAGAGCAGAATTAAATGACATAGAGAATAAAAGCACAATACTAAGAATCAATGAATCCAGGAGCAGGTTCTTTGAGAAGATAAACAAAATCGACAAGCCTTTAAGCAGGCTCATCAAGAAAAAGAGAGAGAGGACCCAAAAAACACAATCAGAAATGAAAGAGGAGAGATTACAACTGACACCACAGAAATACAAAGGATTGTAAGAAATTACTATGAAGAGCTGTATGCCAAGAAATTTGAAAACCTAGGTGAAATGGACACATTTCTAGAAAAATATAATCTTCCAAAACTCAATGAAAGAAGAAGCAGAAAGTCTGAACAGACCAATAACAGCAGATGAAATTGAAGCAGTAAACAGAAAACTCCTGACACACAAAAGCCCTGGAGCAGATGGTTTCACAGGAGAATTCTACAAAACATTTAAGGAAGAGCTAACCCCTATCCTTCACAGACTATTCCAAAAATCCAAAGTGATGGAAGACTCCCAAACTCTTTCTATGAAGCCAGCATCATCCTAATGCCAAAACCAGATAAAGACACAATAAAGAAAAACAATTTCAGACTAATATCGCTGATGAACATAGACAGTAAAATCCTCAACAAAATATTGGCAAACCGCATCCAGCAATACATTAAAAAGATCATACACTATGACCAAGTGGGATTCATCCCAGGGATGCAAGGATGGTTCAATATTCACAAATCAGTAAACGTAATACACCACATAAACAAAAGCAAAGACAAAAAAACACATGATCATATCAATAGATGTGGAAAAACATTTGATAAGGTACAGCACCCATTTATGATAAAAACACTCAACAAAGTGGGAATAGAGGGAGCATTCCTCAACATAATAAATGCCATATATGAGAGACCTACAGCCAACATCATACTCAATGGGCAAAAACTAAAAGCTTTTCCACTAAGATCAGGAACAAGACAAGGTTGTCCACTTTCATCACTTCTATTCAATATAGTATTGGAAGTCCTAGCCACAATGATCAGACAAGAAAAGAAAATAAAAGGCATTTAAATCAGAAAAGAGGAAACAAACCTGTCATTATTTATAGATGACATGATAGTGTACATAGACAATCCTATAGACTCCACCAAAAAACTGCTCAACCTAATAAATGAATATGGCAAAACAGTGGGATACAAAGTCAATATCTAGAAACCAAAGGTATTTTTGTATACCAACAATGAAACAGCAGAAGCAGAAATCAAAAAAAAATCACATTCCATATAGCAAAAAAGAAAAATAAAATACCAAGGAATAAACCCAACCAAAGATATAAACTAACTGTATGCAGAAAGCTATGCAACACTGAAGAAAGAAATCAAGAAAGATACAAACAAATGGAAACATATACTGTGTTCCTGGATCAGAAGAATTAACATCATCAAAATGTCCATACTACCCAAAACAATTTGCAGTTTCAATACAATACCTATTAAAGTACCAATGGTATATTTCACAGACATAGAACAAACACTTCAAAAATTTATATGGGACCATAAATGACCCCGAATAGCTGCTGCAATTTTGAGAAAGAAGAGCAAAGTAGGAAGGATCACAATGCCTGATACCAAACTGTATTACAAGGCCACTGTAATCAAAAAAGCCTGGTCCTGGCATAAAAACAGACACATGGACCAGTGAAACAGAATAGAGAACCCAGAAATAAACCCAACTCTCTGTGGTTAATTAATATTCAACAAAGGTGGCAACAACATAAAATGGAGTAAAGATAGCCTCTTCAACAAATGGTGTTGGAAGAACTGGACAGCTACATGCAAAAAAATGAAACTCGAACACCAACTTACACTATACACAAAAATAAATTCAAGGTGGATAAAAGACTTAAATATAAGCCATAATACCATTAAAGTCCTAGAAGAGAACATAGGCAGGAAAATCTCAGATATTTCACACAGCAACATTTTTATTGATATGTCCCCTAGAGCAAGGACATAAAGGAAAGAATAAACAAATGGGATCTCATCAAAATAAAAAGCTTCTGCATGGCTAAAGTAAACAGTATTAAAATAAAAAGAGAACCAACTATATAGGAAAACATATTTGCCAATGATACCTCAGACAAGGGTTTAATCTCCAAAATATACAAAGAACTAAGGCAACTCCACTCTAAGAAGACAATCAACCCAATTAAAAAATGGGCAAAGGACTTGGACAGACATTTCTCCAAGGAGGACATACAGAGGATTCAGAGACACATGAAAAGATGCTCAATATCACTAACCATCAGAGAAATGCAAATTAAAACCACAATGAGATACCACTTCACACCAGTCAGAATGGACATCATAAACAAAGCAACAAACAAGTGTTGGAGAGGTTGTGGAGAAAAGGGGACCCTAGTTCACTGCTGGTGGGATTATAGACTGGTACAATCACTATGGAAAACAGTATGGAATTTTCTCAGAAAACTAAAAATGGATGTGCCTTTTGACCCAGCAATTCCACTGCTAGGATTATACCCTAAGAACCCTGAAACACCAATCCAAAAGAACCTATGCACCCCAATGTTCATAGCAGCATGATTTACAATAGCCAAGTATTGGAAGCAACCTAGGTGCCCATCAGTAAATGAATGGATCAAAAAACTATGGTACATATACACAATGGAATTCTATGCAGCACAAATAAAGGAGCTCCTATGCTTTGCAACAGCTTGGATGGAATTGGAAAGCATTATGCTAAGTGAAACAGGCCAGGTGGTAAAAGACAAATACCACATGATCTCACCTTTAACAAGAACCTAAACAACAAAACAAACAAGCAAGCAAAACATAACCAAAGACATTGAAATAGAAAACAGGCTGACAGTAACCAGAGGGGAGAGGGGAGGGAATTTCAGGGGAAAAGGGGAAGGGATTATAGGAACAAGTATAAAGGACAGATGGATAAAAACTAAGGGGAGTGGAAATGGAGGGAGGTGGGAGGGCTTGGTAAGTGGGCTGGGATGGGAGTAAAAGACAGAAAGCAATACTTAAACAACAATTAAAATTTAAAAAAAATACTTAAACAGCATAAAAAAGAAAGAAAATAACTAATTAATTGACATCTATGTGAAGAAAATAGAATTAAATTTTTTAAAAGATGATTAAGAAACAGAGCACCACAACACAAAGAGTTGTTTCCATCTATAATATCCTCTAAGATAAATAACACTTGAATAAAATATGATTTCTTCAAAGCATTTTTTTTCAGTAGACCCTACAAATTGTATCCAAATGCTCTATTAAGAAATGATTATATTTCTAAGGACAAAGCATGTATTTCTTTCAGCTTTGGAGCTGTATAAATCTGGGTTTGAATGTCAAATCTCTTCTTAAATATTCAAAGAAATTTAATCTGTGTTATGAGTAGAAGTAGCCACAGACGAATTTTCTCTTCAGTTGAATGGGAATGCGGGAAGCAGTAGGTGGACATCTGCCAAGTCCATGGTCTGTGAGTCTGAGGGGCTGGTAGTTAGAATCAGACAGGGAGGAGAGAAGGCAGGAGCTTCTCCCCAGATAGAACAGAGGAGACATTGGGTGAACACCAGCCATTTGGCCAGCAGTGGAGGCTCAGATGTGATCCAGAATTCCAAGACCAGTGGTTGTGGCCTTTCAGTTAATCAGGAACAGGGCAAAGGGAGTGAAATAGTGAATCTTTTCCTAAACAATGTATTTGTCCCTAAATTGAATCTTTCTAGCAAAAATGTCGATTCAAAGGAGCAATGTAAATGACACTGTGGAGACACATGAAGAGAATGAGAAGAAAATAAACCCTTTCGTGCCAGGGAGTGAGATCTCAGTGGTCCAGCAGCATTTGGTCTTCTCCAGGATTATTTCCCTAAAATAACTCCAGCTACCGACTCCAGGCCAAGTGCCACACTAGGTACCGTGGTATACGTAAGAGTGGGTGACGTGGTTCTGCCCTCTCAGGAGCTGTCTTGTTATTCATCCTTCAGTTTGGCCCTAGATCAGTGACTATTGCAAGGGGCAGGGATACTCTTACTGGTCAGAGCTGGTCATGCATCCTTCCTGTGGTTGCAATGGGAAAAAATAGTGATAGTTATTATGCATAAAGGCAAAGTTATTGGTTTTAAGCTACCACAAGAAGCATATTGCATGGGCCGAAGGTGAATTGTCAAAAGAATACGTGTTGAGAAGACAAAGGATATGTTCACTGTATTCTCAGCAATTCTGCTGTATGTTTAACTCTATAAGATACAGTTTCGCCCTCAGTAAGCGCTCATCTTAAAAGGAACACAAAATACTTTTTGAAAAAATTAATTCAAAGACCAAAAACCTCTAATAACTAAAAGTACAAACCACACTTTCATTGTTAAGAACAAAGAATAATAAAGAGTTCATTGTAGCATTTAAACTCTTCTGGCAAATGCTTTTTCAGTTCTTAATTGTTCCAGAATTATCAGCCTTATGTCAAATAGAGCTGACTCTTTTTAACTGTATGTGGGAACACACATTTCTTATATCAATGTCTGCTTATGATGAAATTATGCAAAAGAAGAGGAAAGGACTTATGGAAACAGGGTGAGGTAAGAAAAGGGGAGAGATGAAAAAGTAGAATCGTGTAAGGAAGATAAAGATACCTGAGAATTAGAGAAGCACATATTACAACTTACAAAAAATAGACATTTAAAGAGCCAGTTAATGGGACATATTTCAGGTAAAGTGAGCTTTAAGTACCTATTGTTTGGTAAGGAGATATTTGTTGATTTAAGAATAATTTGCAGTAAGCCATTGAAATTGAGCAAAACTATACATATACACATGCAGCTTTTCATGAACTCTAATTTTTTATATTTTTATATGTTTATTTATTTTTAGAGAGAGAGGAAGGGAGAAAGAGAGAGAGAGAAACATCCATGTGAGAAAGAAATATTGATTGTTCCCTCACTAGGAATCAAGCCTCTAACCTTTCAGTGTATGTGATGATGCCCCAACCAACCAAGCCACACCGGTCAGGGCTTAACCAACTTTTTTTAACTTTCTTTTTTATCGTTGTTCAAGTACAGTTGTCTCCATTTCCCCCCACCACCACTCCCCCCACCCCAGCCATCTCCACTTCCCACACTCAATCATACCCCTCTTTGGCTTTGTCCATGTGTCCTTTATATATGTTCCTGAAAGCCCTTCCCCCTTCCCCCCATTCTCCTCTTTCACCTTCCCTC